>CAAKHF010011949.1:0-19680 GCA_901007745.1 Hippocampus kuda
GTGAGTGTGGTTGACAAGCTCAATGAGTCTTTTGAGACCTCATTTGCCCGTATTATTAATTCATTGCACACTCACTAGAAAACTGGATATAGTGAAGCTCCGCTGTAAATCTGATGTCATATACTGTTTGTATGTGTTGCTGCTCTATGTGAAGTTCATCAGAAGTGACTAAAGTGAGATGAGGGCATCTGCATTGAGTGAATTATTTCGAACGCAAAAGTGAAATGTGACAATATAAAATAAAATGCGGATATCCAGCCAGCCAGTAACACTTGCAGTTACGTTGTGCTGTTTAAATGTTCCCTTTATCTTTTTAGCAGTCCTGTATATCTAATTTCATTTGAGCAATGCAGTTTGCAATTTGAACATGTAATTCAGTTATTCTTTTACATACTTCTGGAGGTATGTCGAAGTAATGCCTCTGTATTTTGTTGTTCTACTTCTTCCTTTCATAACTTTGCTGCTGTGAATTAGGAATTTCTCCATTGTGAGACTAATAAAGGTTTTCTTATCTTATCTTAATACCTTTGACTGTCTGTTAATGATTCAGACTAGTCCTGTACAGGTGGCTCTAAGGCTGGAAACAGTCAAAGGAGTCTCACTAAATTATCATAACGTGAAAATTTGCAAATCAAGGTTCTCTTTTGAGGAGAAGATGGTGATGATGTGATACAACAAGTCCAATTCCCTTAAATGTCACAAGTGATCGGAAACAGAACAAATAGAAGCCTCGGTCAGTCAGTTGCGCCATAGCCCCACTATGGCCATATATGATGGCAGACTACCTCCTGCTGGAATAAATCTATATTACATCCACTCACTTAGGGATTTTTAAACCTAACACTCTTGTATAAATGAATAAACAATAAAATCATGAATTTAGATACTTATTATGGGGCCCGGATTTAGTTTTTCCTTTCGCTAGATGGCGACGTACTTCCTTGAGTGTACGTACGTTAGTATACGGTCACACTGAGTTTTTGTTCATTTGAAATGTGCATTTACAAAAATTGCAGTTCTTACAACCCAACGCAGGGCAATAAATGAACAAAATATAGATATACAACATGAAAAATAATCAACTAAAATAATACAATAACATGCCGGCGGAAAAAGAGTTTTCAAAAATCTTTTCGGATATTCAACGTTTTAACATTTTTTGGCCAAGAGAAAACCTGGATTCAATGTATTGTTTGACTTTGCAGTGGAAAGCAATGAAAAATAAGTTTCTCTCGATATCAATGTAAAACGTAGCCATAAAAATTATGAGATTGACAGCAAACGTTTCATTGGGCTTTGCCTGATTTGTTTTAAAGTCATAGAGACCAGGCAGTATATTGAATTGAATTGAACTTTATTGTCAATGCTTATGCATATGCTTCCAAAACAGCGGAAAATCTGAGAAATAAAATTACAAATATCAATCAAATAGGTTTAGACAATGGGGCAGTGCCAAAATAAACGAGTCACTGTTTCGACATCCACAGAAGACAAAAGTTTATTTAACATCAATGTCTTTTTTTAAAACCTGATGCCGCGAATGACGTATTCGTACACGGCCGTGCCGCCACAGCCTCCAGCGCGCATGCTCATTGGCTCTCTCCCGTCACTACGCCACTCGCAGTCAACATGGCGGACGTCCTGGAGCTTCATGAAGCGGGCGGCGAGGACTTTCCAATGGATGAGGATGGTGAGAGTAGCCTTGTTATATTTGCTAGGTGCCGAGCGGAGAGTGGTTCATTTGGCGAGCGGCACGTAAATATGGAGGAGTTGGGTCGCGAAAAGTAGCCGAGAATGAAAGGCGGACACGTCGAAGGCGTGCTGCTGGGCCCGAGCTAACATGCTAAAATGCTAACAACGCGCCGTCGACTATTCATTCAAAACGCCTCGGCTCAGCTACACGTTTTTTTCATTGGCTCGACAAAATAAGAATATGATTTAATATTATAAAAGTTGCGAGGCTCCTTTGGCTTGATTAAGATCGAACGTAGGAACGAAAGTAAGTTAAAGCTCGAACGTAAAACCTGATGAAGTGAACACGCATGTTACGTTTGCATCCTCAGAAAGCATCCACAAGCTGAAGGAGAAGGCCAAGAAGAGGAAAGGACGAGGTTTCGGCTCTGGTGAGGAAGCACCTCCAGCTGACAGTCATGCAGTTGTTTTGGAGTGAGTGCTCATACTTGTGTTGGTAGATGAAGGCGCCAGGTCCCGCATGAAAGAAGATTATGACACGGTGGAGCAGGATGGAGATGAGCCAGGCCCTCAGCGATGTGAGTGCTGCCAGTTTAGAGCAACAAAAACTGGATTTCAAATATACATCTCACTACTCGTGTTTAATTACGCTGCAGTAGTCATTTATTGTGGAGGATAAGGAACATATCCCAGTGAGTGTTTTATTTTGTTGCAGTTGATTTGAGTTGAGCCCTGTCCACAAGTCCACTGCTTCATAGGGTATAACATTTCAGTAGTCTGACAATGGCGTTTTGCATCCTATTTGAGCAATATGCTAGCAGACTCTGTTAAGGCAAATTGAGGTTCACTCAACTGCAAAGTTGTCAGTGGTTGTAGGTTAGTGTGATATTTTGACTCAAAAAATGTCAGGTTAGGCAACCTGCGGATTAAATTGTGAAAAATATTCCACACCTTATCCCGCACATGTGACTTGTCTTGTGCATTAGCCGTGGAAGGTTGGATCCTGTTTGTGACGGGCGTCCACGAGGAGGCCACAGAGGAGGACATCCACGACAAGTTCTCAGAGTTCGGCGAGATCAAGAACCTGCACCTCAACCTGGATCGTCGGACGGGATACCTCAAGGTGAGACCATACTGAAAGGCAATTGTTCATTTTTATCATTGCCGTTTGGCCTACTGTCTATATCAGAACTTGTATTAAAAAGAAAAGTCAATTCAAAATCTCCTTAGTGATTTTAGTCTTGAGCAGCAGTGGCTATGTTCGGAATCATTGAGCTCATTCCAGATTTATCAGTCACTACAATGTCACTCAACAGTCAAATCAGGATTTATTTTTATTTATTTATTTATTTATTTTTTGGAGCGGGCCTCAACTTCCAAGCAAAAGATGGCCACATACCCTGTAAACGAAATCCAACATGGCCTCTGGCACGCCAACATGGCCTCACCGCTAAACTTTTGACGATTGTGGAAATAACTCACCCATAACTATAGGTTATCTAGTAAAGTTTGCAGACAGTAGGCGGGGGTTGCTGACTGGCGACAGGAAGTGGAAACTCAAATTCTTTACAACTAAAGTATGGGTGAAAAAATTAAGAATCAAGCATAAAAGAAATTGTGAAGCATTTTTGTGTTAGTTTGACTCAAAAGAATGTGTGGTTGACCTTTTTATTATTAGAAATGTACTTTTGAACCATAGGATGTTGAAATTTGTGCTGGGTCCTTGGTTTCCTTGTCGAAGTATGTTTTTGTTTTGTAAAGAACTGCAAAGTGTCTTTTCAGTTCATTATTCATTGTTAAAAGACTCTTAAGCTTTATTTACTGCTGGTGTCACCAAGTAACGTGATGTCATGGTGAAAATGGGTGCATGTTTGTTTTTTATTTTTTACTTGACTGCTGTTTACTATTGGCAGGGTTACGCTCTGGTGGAGTACGAGACCTACAAAGAGGCGCAGGCCGCCATGGAGGGCCTCAATGGGCAGGACATGATGGGCCAGCCCATCAGCGTGGACTGGGGCTTTGTCCGCGGACCCCCCAAAAACAGACGCAGGTAAATCTTGTCTGCGGCCGGCTGGCGCTTGCGCAAAAACACTGGTCCATCTTGCTAATCCACACGTGTTCTTCTTAGGACCGGGGGGCGGCGACGCAGCCGGAGTCCCGACAGGCGACGGCGTTAAACAATTTGCGCCGTGCTAGAAGGATGATAGCAACTTTGCGCCAATTTCTCTCCTTTTTCTTTTCAGTTTGTATAGGATTTGTGGTTCAGTATTGTGCGCAGCAATCTCAAACATGGAGAGTTTTTGTCACTTGCTCAAGCAGCTTTCAAAAGCTGTGTCACAATTTCCTATGAAAATGTTGATTCACTTTTTTTCTTTTTTTGCTCACTTTTTATTTTTTGGCGTTTTACTGGAAGTGTTTGTTTTATATGACTTACAAAAAAAACATTAAAGTTTTAAAAAGGACAAAAGTGTTTTTTTTGTTGTTTTTAACAAATTCAATGTGCACAAATGTTACAACACAACAGGATGAAAAAGTTCAAGTATTTCTATTTTGCCATCAAATCTGTGGTTTTAGTTTGTATTTAATTTTATTTGATGTTGAGTATTTTAAATGTATTTTCATTGAAGGTTTTGCTTCTTGACAAATTTGCCTTTTGCTATAGTTTTATGGAATATTGGTTTTGACAGTTGGATTTTTTTTATCGTCATTGTTTTATAATTCATTAAATTATAAACTTTTTTTGTCAAGGGAAATTTAGTTTTTAAACTTTTTTTATTTTATTTTAATTTTTTTTTTTTGGTCACAATTTTTTTTTTTTTTTTTAATTTACCCGTCACGTCAAACATGCATCATCCAGAATGACCTCATCACCCGAGACCGCTTTGAAGCATCTGTCACTCTCCCCGAAGGAACTTGTTCATAGGCTGGCCCTGAAGAAACACCCACTTGTCCTCTTTTCAGCTGCAAGCAATCAGCAGACACTTGTTCGGGTTACTCCTATCCCCATTGGTCAACCACAAAGCCCATCAAAACACTCGTCGCTCAGCCACTGGCCTGTATCGGTGTCACCGGAAGTTGTCGTTTTTGATTGGCCGTCTCGCGGCGTGGGCGGGCTCTTAGACTCGGTTGACGTTGTTGTTGAAAGTGGAATGGAAATTACTTTGTGGCTGATGGTCCGGCTTCGGGATTTGACGCTTAGTTACGCCAGGAGAAGATGGTCCAAAGTTAACCACTGTCCATTTTCACCGAGTGGGCGAAAGTAGGAGGACGGGAAGGATGAAAACATCTGCGGGGCTGCTCAAGGTAAGAAGGAATTTGGTGGAGGCGGTAAAGCAGGGGGAGTGCAAGCTCTCTTTTAGCTAACAGCTAAAGGCTAACTGCCGATTCGCTTCATCTTCAAGCAGCCACAACAACGGCCATGTTCAGTATACAGGAAAAAATTATTTTTAAAAATCATTTTGGGGCTTATTGCCGTGTTCAACGATGTTTACCGCGCGTCGGTAAAGTTGTAAGACTTGTCTGGGAAAGCCACATGCAGCCCATGCGCTCTAACGCCTCTTTTTATGTAAGCATGTTGATCCTTCTAACTACTCTTCCACCGAAAACTACCGCAAAGACACAATGCAAACACATTACACATTCCGGTACTTCAGACGATAACCGCTTGTGTTAGCGCTACATTTTCTTCCGCTCGTGTCAGCTGTGGTGGTGTTTTTAAAAATGTCCCCTAAGTGGACTGGTCTGACTGGGATGTGTCACCATGCGTGGACACACACGTCTGCCGGTGATGTAATCCCGATTTAAGAAGGAGGCGAGCGGTGAAGCTCACTTGTCTTGACGCTTTCTTGACGTCTTGGTCGTTTGTTTTTCGGCTCCAAGCAATAAAAACAAATGCAGTCTACCTCCCTTATCAAGGCCGTGTTACACTCTTCAGTTATTGACAAGTTGGCTCCTTTTAGTTTGTGTTTGTGCTTGAGTGTGTGTGTGTGGGGGGGGGGGTGTAACATTGAGTTTGTTGATAGTTAATCGAGTAATCAAAAACTATTTCGATAATCGAGACCACGACCAAATCGTCAGAATTTCAGCCTCTCCGATTTCTGTAGTCCTCATGTAATCAAATTAATTGTCTTGGTCGTGTTGATTTGCAAACATCTGCTTTTAATTTTATTTATTCATTGATTGATTTCTGTCGATTTTCTGACAGATGTTACAGACCAAACCGGCAGTAATTGAATCGTAATTAATTACTGTTTAGACATTTTTTGCACTGATAATGTGAAATGTGTCCTGTTTTTGAATGAAGGTATGGAAATGTAAAAAAAAAAAAGTTTTAATTAAGAACAAAATAATGACTAATAAAATCTTATCCCTAGTCATTGACGTTCCCAAAACAAATGCAACTTGTACTGGGAACAGAATGCGTAGGTGAAATGACTTGCGTGCTAACGAAACATGACATCGCGAGGCGCTCTGTGTTTATGGATGTAAGCGTCGCCCCTCATTTGTTCCGGCGTCGGTCCGACTCCTGGTGCGTTTGTGGCAATTTCAAGGATGTTGTGCTTGAACTGCTCCTTATGTAGATCTATCATTTCAAACGTAATTTCTTTTTGGCCATTTTTCTGTTCCTTCAAGCTGCCATTGCCATTGGCATCGTCTGGTTTGTCATTTGTTGCTTTTTGATGACGCACATGTCAGATGAGCACAACCCGGGCTGTCTAAACTGCATTCGCATGGGATACATATCCGAAGAGGCCTGGTTTGGATTTGTAAAAATTTAAATTGTACTGACATCTTGGGACTTAAAAATTTAAATTGACCAGAATGACCATCAACTTGGATCCAAGTTGAGGTCGAACAGTAAATATAAAATGTTTCCTGCTAATATAAAAACATGAATTAAAATAAGTTCTCTGTAATGCAGAATTGTATAAGAACAATAAACAGAGTGAGAGGAGGGTAAGCGATAATTGCATGTTATGTGAAAGAATAATATTGCACACAAAACAAACATTATTGTACTTGTACCAACTTGAGTGACAACAAGTGGACTTGGTGTCGGGGCCTGTTTTTGTTTTATTTTATTTGCATATCAAAAATCAAATTTTAAGGCCGTGTTCTGCTGACATCAGATGGCATAGATCAGGTATCGTCAAATGGTGGACTTCGGTCCGGGTCCCAGTGAAGTCAAGATCTCACACAAACTCCTTGTCAATTGCTGTAAAATAAATGTCAAAGTATGCGCCATGGGGTTTTTTTTCTTCATATAAACCACTGTCACAAACTGTGTCCAAATTTGTAGGCGGCGTCTGCCAAAGGCCGAATTTGAAGGCCACATGACCTGACCTTGGTTTCCACGGAGACGGGGTCCGAAGCGAAGGCCGCTCTGGAGCACACTTTGGTAGCCTACAGTGCTTGCGCTTTCCTTCTGCACTTGGCCTGCTTGAATTGGCCACGCTTGATGCGATCAGCGTGGGCTACATGAGGGAGGAGCCTTTGATGGGCCCAGCCTGCTGAGTGTCCTCCAGGACGCAGCCTCCCAATTTGGACGCAGCTCCAGACCGTGTACACGGCCACACTCGGTACTACAGCAGCTCTTCTTGTGATTTGTTTACCGGGAGAGATTTGCAGGATTGACAACGCGGTATGGCTTGTTCAAACAGTTGAGTCGGCAAAGAGAGTTCTTTTGCAGCAAATTCAACACACCGGGTATAATTCTGATCCATCACCTATGAACAAATTGAGCGATGGAGCTCTTCCGCCGCTCATCACGTCATGTACTTTCCACAGCGCGTCACGTAATTACCACACGTTAGACTGGATGCTTGTGCTGCCGCGTTGATAATGAAGTCACACCCACGTGTGGCCGCACCCACGACCCTAACGAGAAAAATGGAGGGACGGCCATCGTTTGTCAGGTGCAACTTTCCTGTGCCTTTAACCTGTGGACTTGCTGTTGGTTTATTGCGTTGCGACTCGTGAGTGGTGTTTACAGTTCACACACACGCACACACACACACACACACACACACACACACACACACACACACACACACACACACACACACACACACACGCACACACAGACAGGAGTTGCACGTGTGTGTGTCCCACTAACCCGAGCGACTCAGCCGCTTACTTATTAATGTGACCGCGTTTGAGAACCGCCCGTGGGAATGAGGCGGAATAGGCCCCAACTCTGCAAGTGACACTGCAGCCCTCGCCCAACACACTAACAGGATCAGTGAGCAGCTGTTTGCGGCTGTGCGCCGCCATCCACGGAGATGTATTTAAACACCGCATGGCCAAACGCTTTCCCCCGTGAAAGACAATACAGCAACACGGGCTGGTTATTATAGTGAGAAGTGGAAGAGAAAAAAAAAACATTAGCCAGATACTTGGAGTGCCTTCAAATAGCACTTTTTTTTTTTTAAATCCAAGTGTCATGCGTAAAAGACAATTTATAGGGTGAATGAGTTCTTGCAACAATTATTCATCGATTTATCGAAATAGTTCTCAATTCCTTTGGCAATTGATTAGTTGTCTATTTATCCATTACTTGTTGAATCTCTAGCGGCAGTGATTATTCAAAGAACTGGAGCAATTCGATTGCGAAAAAAAAAAGTCTGGAGCAAAATTTTTGCCCCGGAGGGTTGCGGGGATGAATTTCCATCAGGGAGAAGTTACTGCGGTCGATTCGAGTCCATAAACTGCACTTTCCGTTTTTATGTTAAGGTGTTTAATCATCCTTTTTTTTTTTTTTTTAAATAATCGATAGGATAAAAAAATGGTTCAGTCCTAATTAACCCTTTCGAAGACAAGCTGTCTGCTGTACTAAGCGCAATCATGTTACAGGTTAGAGGGTGCATGGAAAGGTTAAAACTCGGTCTTCTTGCCCATTTTACAGTTTCACGTTTCTGATTGAGCCAAAAATTGAATTTGGGGGGGAAGACACCATTAACAAAATCAGGATTTTTGTTTTGAATACTCATTGAAAATGCAAAGAATGAATTATAATTTTTTTTCTTCTCATTTATTTGTTCTCACCTTTGCTCACAGGTTGACTACTGATTGTTTCAGACAACAGTAGGAGGAGGAAAAAAAACTCAGAACAAGTCCCAGCGGCACTGTTGCATGGTCATGATACATTGTGAAAACTTCTGTTTGGACAAAACAAAAGTAAAAGTTGAGGAACTTTCAACCCATAATTAAATTGTCATCATATGTCTTACAAAAAAACTTAAAACCGGTGTTAATTAGTTCGCAAGCCACTTCCTAGTTGAGGTGAGGTGAGCTGGCATGCCCTTGCCATTTGGGATTGTGTGCTTGGGGGAATTTTGGAGGGAGCGAGAGTCAATGCAGGAAATAAGAAAATGTCAGCCTCACTAACTGGCACGAAATTAGGTCGATGCAATGGCATGCATGACAAAAGGCTCACAGACTCAAACAGGAAACTGGGCGGAAAGTCCATTTCGGATGGAGACAGCCATTTTGAGGACGAATTCCATGAAAAAGCGGAAGCTGGAAATCGATATGTCATTCAGCCGATGAGTTATTTTTATTTTTGATTTTTTAGCAGCTATTCTTCTATATTTCAATGCCGATGTTGAATATTCTTGAGAATAAAAAGTTACTCGCTCTTTCAAAAGGATATAAGATGCTCGATCATAATAGCCACATAAAAAAATGATCAACGGTAATATTGTTTATCTTGATAGCTTGTGGAAAACGATATTGTTCATGAAAAAAGATTTGAGAAACTAATCGCATATTCAATCGCGGGGGGGATCCCAAATCGGTTATTTTTCAAAATGGTTCAGAGGCACTACAGAGAAAGATGGGATGAACAAAAAACGCACGCCAAAAATGAAATTCATTCAGTGGGGAAAATGGATTTGATACCCAAGCAAGTTGCTTGGTCGCCGAACAAAGTCAACTCCTAAATCGAGGCACAACGCTTTTTGCTTGACTTTCTGTCTGGAGTTGTGAAATTGGAAAAGAGATTCTTTTGTGTTTGTCTTGTGTTGTTTGGGTTCTGGTATTAGCGTTGCGCTTAATTAGGCAGAAAGTTGCACAACAGGTTGGAAGGGATGCTGGAATTGTTGATATGCAATCAAGCGGCAATTAGTTGTTCACCCGTACAATTTGTCCTCCATTCGGAATGTCTCTGCGGTCGAATCCAAAACGACGTTAAAGCGAAGTACACGTCCTGACAATCATGCCCAATTTGTCAATGTACCCCGCTTCGATTTACGATTGTCATCCTCGATCTTTTTCTGAGCAGACCAGGCAGGGAAAAATCACTCTTAACGCAATCCACACCCCGAAATAATCAATCGCGATTATCTTGTAGCGACATCTGAGAATCTGGCCTCCGCTTGATCACGAGGGAGGAAAAAGCTCGATTTGTGCCCGATCGTCACGTCTCCCCCATGAAACATCATGTCTGCCACTGTCTTCCGAGCGGATGATGGAGGAAAATTTTATGATTGTCAGCACAGAATAATTGGCTCAGGATCATCATTTAGAGACATCTGAGAATCAATGCTTTCTCAAAGTCAGCCAGATGACCTACAGTATATGCCTGCACATTCACGATTCACCGTTGTCAGCCCCGGTCATTTTTTTGTGTGCACTGGGGAGGGTAAAAGCCTTCTTGCCACCCTCCACACCACAGGATAATGGCTCCGGGATTGTCTTTTAGAGTGGGGGAAATGCTCAAATTGGGCCCCATCGTTGGTATGTGTGTGTGCCCCGCTTATTCTAGCTGTCACTTGGCAAATTGTTGTGTTGTGACCCATCCGAAGCCTCGCTGGCATGTGGCGGCCCGACGGAGGGTGTGTGCGGGATATCTGACATCAGCCTGGTTGCGCGCGTCCGCCTCTATTTGCCAGAGCAGGAATGCTCCACGCTCCCTCGGTCCCATCCCTAGAGACAGAAAATGTGATTCATCAAGATAGGCGGAGAGGAATGACATGGACTCCAAATGGATTCTTGGTTGGGCCACGTGAATGGATTGACACAGTACACTCGCTTGTTAGCATGTCACCTCTTGATTTAAAAAAAAAAAAAAAAAAAGTACCTACTTTCACCTTCTTCCTCTTCGACTCTGTCAGCAGACAGTGCTGGTAACCAGACTTACGACTTGAGTTGGTTCCATCACTCACACACCCATGCTCAGAACTTAATTTATGTGCAAGTTTCCAGATTGAAATGCTATTAATGTATGCAATCAACAATTGCAACAATTAATCAATGAATTGTCTTGTTGACCTTGTTTAACTTCATATTGTCCACATTTAGGGGGCAACGCAATCACGCACAGCAGCTTTGACTTGATGATTTGACTTGAACTCGGTGTCCTCTTTGCCCCAGGAGAGAACGTACCTGCCCCCGGAAAAAGAAATGGCTCGGCTCGGACGGCCTGTACTGCAGAGACAAGAAGACGTGACCCAAGGTGAGGAAATCGCTATTTTCAGAAGTGTGGTACACTTTACCGCCATAGGTAAAAAACATTGGAGCTTCCTTTTGCTGTTAATTAGCAGAGGTGAGCGCGTCAGTAAATTTTGGCGGTCCGTCATTAGCCAGAGGCCGGGCCACCCACTCATCATTCCCGTCGGTCGTCAGCGAAACATGAGTCTGTCAGTGACGGACTGAGAAGCTTCGTCTGTACTGACCCAGCTAGTGTGAGTCTTAAGTTTCCTGTCAGTCGTCACCAAAATGGGTGTCCGTCCGTGACCGATTGATGGACCTTCCGTTCGTACTGACGGAATGCCCACCTCTGTTAATTTACAATGCATACCTCCCAGTAGAGCTCAGTGCTGCCTGGGATATTGTGGCACAACATGGTACTCCACCTCTGAATTCTGACACGTCCAATATTAAAAAAAAAAAAACACATTAAACAGACATCCATCTATTATCAGTGCCGCTTACACCTAAGGACAATTAAGAGTGTTCAAATAACCTACAGTGACGATCGGCAAAAAAAATTAAAATATAGCTTGAGCGCAAACAATAAACCGTGATACATCCGGGTTTGCCACATGTCTGTGTTTTTAATTTTTCTGCAGCTGCCGAAGGGCGTCAGGCGAGCGCGGTCCCGGCCCGCGATGCTTCACCCGCTGCGACTTCCCTGACACACGCCTCCGGCCCCGCGGGGGGCAGTGACGAGCAACTGCTGAACACACCCGAGTTCACCTTCCAGCTGCCTGACCTCAGCATGTACCAGGACGACTTCCAGGTCAGCGAGAGGGACCTGATCGAGAAGTCCATGATGGTGGCCTTGGAACACGCCGGTAATAGCGCCTACGCAAAGTTTTCATGGTCAACAACCTTTTCTACAAAACACAGATTTGACTTTTGTCCCTGAAGATTCCGAATTAAAAAGAACAAGTGACCTAAATCTCCTAATAACGGATTTTTTTCTGGCAAAACTTCACATAAAGAAAACTCGTGATTATCATTTCGACTACAGTTGTACAACACTACGGACTGACTTTTTTATTTTATTTTTTAAATTTTGTTCGTTTGTAAATGTCTGCAGGGCGCCTGAACTGGTGGACCAAAGTGGTTCCAAACTGCCAGAGTTTGCTGCCCCTGACGACAACTGGGGACGGAAACTGCCTGTTACACGCTGCCTCGCTCGGTCAGCTCTCATTGTTGCCTTACAGTCCACATTTGCAGACATGCGTTTTCCATGCACTACACGTATTGCACACTCGATCCATCTGCCCTGTCTAGTAGTGGTGCCTTGAGATACAAGTGAGCCCATTTATGAATTTTCACCACATGGGCCGTCGCTCGGCCAATTATTTAATTTTTTGTTTCTTTGTTTGTTATTTTGCTTTGACTTATCAAGATAAATATGAGCTCACTTAACAAGCAGCTGTTCGGCAAATAGTGAAGTTATATTTTTTAATTAACCCTTTCATGCACCCTGTAATCTGATAATATGATAAGATGTCCACTGTATTAACCGCTGTTCCTGAAAGGCTTAAAGTCTTCAATCTGTTTGACACTCCCAGATGTGGTTGACTCAAATTGAACTTAAAACAAAGATCATAAGTAATGACACTTGTGATGGTAAAACCCTTGAAGCAGTGGGTGTTTGAACACAAATGCTAGAGCAACACTTGTAGACAGACAATGTAACAATATCCACAGGAATATATATTTTTTAATCCTCTCTGAAAGGCAACTATTATGGTAGCTTACTGAGTCAATCACAGTAGTTGTGGAACTTTGTTTGTGTCTGCTCAACTGTATAATTACGCACCATCCCCAATTCGCCTGTTATCTCAAAGGTCCACGAGTTACATTTGTCCTGATCCTCGACAACAGCCGCAGGTGTGAGTAAGCGCTCTTTTTGTGGGGGTGGGCACAGGCATGTGGGGCTGTCACGACCGCGACCTGTCGCTGCGCAAGGCGCTGCACGAGCAGATGGATCACGGTGACAAGCAGGAGGCCCTCAAGCGCCGCTGGAGGTGGCAACTGACCCAGCAGAACAAAGAGGTGCGTCCATCCGTCCACCACGCATTGACCGTGAAACACAGAATCAGAATGCTGTGTTTAGACCAATGAAGGCGCACAGAACATATTCTTGTAAAGAAAATGTTTGGGGTGACTTCCTCTTTAAAAGGGAAATGTTATTCCCTAAAATGTGATTTCAATGTAAAAAGCTTCTATATTCGTCTAACACTGCAATTTTATGGCCAAAAAATGAACTTTGTTTTTTTTAAAGCACTTTTTTTTTAAATTTGGAAAAAAACCCTCACCAACCATAAATGTATTCCTGTAGCATATTCGATTTTTGTATGCCACTTACTTTATTCCACTAACAGTACAGCTTTACAACTCAATCCCAAATCACGACTTTTTCTCAAAAAGGTAAAAAAAAAAATATCCTTAAACATTTGAACTTAATTCCACGAACAGCTTCCTTATTCTTTATTGCTTGATTGTAAATGATATTTTTAAGGGTGGCCATCGTTTCAAAATTAAACACAAAAGTAAATTCTCCGTACGTGGTGCCACAAGTGGAAACATTTCTTCTTCTGTTGTGTCTCGTGGCAGACTACAGCCGTTGCAGCGGGTGAATATTGACTTTGAACACACTGCCTCATTTCCATTTTGGGAGCCTCATGACGCCCGCCACCACAAAAATGATTAAAAGTTTGCGCTGCAGGTTGAGCAGGTCTTTATTTTAACAAGCCGCCCGCTCGCACTTGTTTGACTTTCTGTTGACTATTGCGGGGCTGGTTGCTCAAGTCTCGAACTTCTATTCCGCCAAACACCAGCATCGGAATTGGCCTCCCAAAAAAATCCATATGACTCAGTCCCAATTAAATCCTATTTATGTATTTTCCAAAGTCACAGAGAGCCACAGCAGAGGTATGAAAAGAGCGGCATGTTGGTTCTAGTCTTACTTCGTTGCTCCTGTTGTCACAGAACAAAATATTCTGTAGCTCCTGAAGAATCGGGCAAAATATGGCGAACTGAAAATTGCTGCCACTGAATGATGCTGGAAACGCGGGGGTCTCCTTTGCAGTCGGGCCTGGTCTACAGCGAGGAGGAGTGGCAGAAGGAGTGGAACGAGCTGCTGAAACTGGCCTCCAGCGAGCCCCGGGTCAACTACAATAACCACGTCAACAGCAGGTGAGCGAGGCCGGTCGGCCGGCCCCTCCGTGGTGTTTTGTGGCCCCGCCGACGCTAACGCCCGCCGTCCCCTCCAGGGGGGAGTCCTCGGACGAGCCCGTGTACGAGAGCCTGGAGGAGTTCCACGTGTTCGTCCTGGCCCACATCCTCAAGCGGCCCATCGTGGTGGTGGCCGACACCATGCTGAGGGACTCTGGAGGAGAGGGTGAGATCGCCGATGCTCTCGGACCGCTTTGGCAATATTTTCATTCATCCTTTATTTTAGCTATACAAAAGGGGAAGAGGACATCAAAGATTGGTTCATATTTTGCTCTGGTCTTGGCCAATATGTTTTTGTTTTTTTTTTTTAAGAGTGCCATTTATCTGCTGATTAATTAAAGATATATATTTCATAACATAAATTTTCCCTTAACGCTTCCCACAGAGGCCGACATATACTTACAGGCGAACGTTTGATTGTTTTACAGTACTTTGTCCTTTAGTATTTATCATCAAACCAAACTGTGTGACTTAACATAACAAACATTTTGGATGCCTACACAACCGTAGACCGAAGTAAAGCCTTATGTTTTGAAAACGTCAAAAGCACGTCAGTCTTAAACTGGTCTAGATTTGTAGCATTTTATCATTTTCATTATCATAATTGCAAAAAAAAAAAAAGATTTGTCACATTTTACGACTTTTAGTCATCTTTGAAATTAAAAAAAAAAAGTTCGGCTTTCGTGTTGTACTATTTTTAACCATCATAAAAGTGACAAAAAAAATTAAAACCTCAGGTTGGTCTTAAATGGCAAGAGATTGGCCTAACGGTCCGCGGTTTGTATCATAAATCCATGTTGTTTTTTTTAACCATCACACAGATGTCCGAATAAGGTTAGATCATGCTTTAACATTAATAAGGAAGGTAGCGGCCGTTGTAAATGGTGAAACTGGGTCCTCGCGGGTCTCCATTTGGAGCATTCCGTCATGTTGAAGCATCCTGAAAGAGTCCCCCCATATTAAAACGTTAGGTCGTGCCAGTCTTAAACAGTCACAAGAGCAGCCAAGCAGGCACGATGACTTACTCCATTTTTCTTACCGGCGGTTGGATTATTCGGGCAGGTGTACCTAATGTTGTGGCTACTTTGCAGGTTATTGAGTCACATCCTTGTTTGTCCCACCACAGCTTTTGCCCCTATTCCGTTTGGGGGCATCTTTTTGCCCTTGGAGGTGGCGTCCACCATGTGCCACCGCTCTCCGCTGGTGCTGGCCTACGACCAGGCTCACTTTTCGGCGCTGGTGCCCATGGAGCAGAAGGACGGTGCGGCCGAGCAAGGTGACTCGGTTTTTACATTCCATGCGCTTTGCTGCCGAAATGTCAACATCCGCAGAGGTTGGGGGAAAAAAAAAAGTAAGGAGCCTGTTTTGACTGAAGGAAGGACTAGAAAGTACCAATTTCCACTTTCAAATATGGGGAGTGAAAGTGAAAATATTGGAGAGACACCTGAAAACAATCTGCTGATGTAAATTAAGAAAGTATTTGTATGTACTTAGTCACTTGCCATCACGGTTGCTGAATGTGTTTGTTTATTTATTTATTTATTTTTTGCAGTGGTCATCCCGCTCACTGACTCAGAGCACAAAATGCTTCCTTTGCACTTTGCTGTGGATCCAGGACAAGACTGGGAGTGGGGGAAGGACGACACCAACAACAAGAAGCTTGGCAGGTGCTGCCTTTACTCTCATCATTATTTTTATTCATCATTATCCCTCTCAAATAATCCCTCTTTTATGCTTTTAATAGCCCAAAAGGTATACAGGTTTAACCTCAGTGAGCCATGTTCGCATCCACTATGAATTTTTTTCCCAATAGGTCACCCGATCAAAGTGTTAAATTACGCCAAAAATCACGGTGTAGTATGTATCTTGAATTTTACGATCACTCTCCTTTTTCATAAAAATATAATTTTATTCCTCTAATGTGACAAATTCTAATAAAAAAATGTACTTCAATTTCCTAAAGTCTTGGAGCAATGTGGCGTAATTCCACTCACTTTGTGACTTCTTATTTTATGAAAATCAATCTTTTTATTTCACTCCCCTTGATTTATTTGGAATGCAGAATATTACTTTTTTTGTGGCTGCAAAAATAGGACTTAATTGTTCAAGCTTTCAAAATTCTTATTGGAAAAATGAAACACGAGTCTTCCCCGCCACTCTCTAAGTATGTACCTACTGTGTCCCTATTTCGGGATTGAGCCTTGACTCCAGATTAGCAACGCTTGCTCACAAGAGATTAGCTGTAAGTAGTTTCTATGAATGGAGTGGAGAAACCGGTAAATAACCTCACACTTCGTCGTCCTGTTCCCGAGACCACCCTTGTTGTCCAGTAGAAATGATTTCCTATTTCTTATTGGAGTTTAAAGAAGACGCTGCCAAAGCACTTCTTATTCTGATGATTTTTTTTTTTTTCCTGCAAAGATTTGTTTTGGGCCCACATTCTGAGGAGGAGCTTTTTTTTTTCCCATTCAACTTTAGGAGGGCTGTCCAAGCACTCTTCTCTGCTGTGTCAAATTTTGAAAGCATGCGTTTTCAGTTTAATGATACAAACCAGAGCCTTGACACACAGTTCAATGGACCATAACAACGACCATTCCTCCTCTTAGTGTGACTCTCTCGTTGGAAGCAAAGCTCCAGATGCTTCACAGCTACATGACTGTCAACTGGCTGCCGCTGCCCTGCGAGGTGAGGACCGCTGCAGTACACTCGTGCAATTTACAACACTCTGGTCCTTGTAGAGATATTTAGAAATAATCAACCCTAATACAGTCACCGGAACGTATGAGTGAGTGGAACCCAATTGGAGTACACCAGACCACAGGTGTAATGACTTTTAATAACAGATTGTACAAGTCCAGAGGCAAACAGGTTAGTAGCTTCGCAGTTCAATTCAAAGGTCAAATAAAAACTCCCTGTTGCTTTGGAAAGGGTTAAGGCGGTGCGGAGAGGTAAGTGTCCTAATGCTCTGGAATCTAAAGGAAGGTCACACTGCCATGATGTTACACCCGAGGACACCCAAATAGCCACGGAAACAGACAGACAGATAGAAAACAGGAAGTGGTCTAGGCAGAGCTTGCAGTCGGAAACAGAAAGCTGAGGTGGTTCCCAGGGCAGCGATGAGGCAGGTAGATAGGTCAGAGGCAGACAGGACTGGCAAGTTTGGGAGATGAATTGAGGAAGCGTGATGGGGGATCTTGCGTGACAGCGGGAACAGTCTGGCAATGAGTGAGTGAGCAAGGGGAGGTATTTTTTTTTTTTTAACGTCTTCATTTATTTTAGATAGTGACTCGAGTCGGGGTGGAAAAAAAATAGCGGGGAGAGCACATGTTAACCTGGTCGACTAAGGCCCAGTACACACAAAGATTTTTCAGATCTTAAAAGATTGTTCATCTGTTCCCAACTCCACACATGAAAAAGAAATATCAGACATTTTGCAGTTTGAGACTTAATGGGTGTGGTGTGCTGCCATCATCTCAAAACACACGCAAAGATTCTGTTATGTTGTTCCACTGTTAACACACCTCAGACCACAGGATAATTTTATAGGACAATCTTAAAAGACATACGAGAGTCTGGTGTTATTATTTATTTATTGTTTTGGGGTCCTTGGTCAGGAACATGCAAAAACAGCATCCTCATGTCCATGTGTGTTCTGGGCCTTACGTGTATTTGCTCTCCTTCTAGCAAGCGCCGCTGGCCCAGCCCGAGTCGCCCACCGCGTCAGCCGGAGACGACGTCCGCACACCTCCAGACTCCGGTGAGTCGGACAAGGAGTCCGTCAGCAGTAGTTCCAATGGCAACGGAGACGCCGGCCCCACAGGATCCACGGTGAACGGTGGCGGACCCTCGGCCAAGAACAACTCATCTGCTTCGTCCACGTCCTCCAACGGCGGGACACCCACGATGGGACAAAAAGACAAAGCCAAGAAGGAGAAGGACAAAAAGAGGGCAGAGTCGGTAGCCAATAAGCTGGGCAGCTTTGGAAAGACGCTAGGCAGCAAATTCAAGCGGAACGTGGGCGGTCTCATGACGGGCAAGAACGGGGGTGTCGGACAAGGCAAGAAGGAGAGCGGACACAAAAAGAAGGGCTCGACGGGGGCCGAGAAGAATGCCAAGGACGGCTCACCTGCTACGCCCCACGCGTCTGAAGACTCCGGCAAGGGCTCGCCCTCATCGGGCAGCGAGCGTCTCAACGGGACGGGCAGCAGCACGAGCAGCAGCAACGGCGGAGGGAGTGGCACGGAGGGCGAGACCTACAAGTACGGCGCTGACGTCAAGGTCAGCCTGGGCATCATCAAGGCGGCCATGCACGGCGAGAGGAAGTTCGTGTTCGCCGGCATGCTGACCACCGACAACCAGCACCCGCTGCGAAAGCAAAGGATTCAGCGCTACCTCACCGAGGTGGAGGAGCGCTCCCGGGCCGAGCAGGAGCAACGGCGCGAGGCCGAGCGCAAGGGCGTGGCCTACGCTGTCGTGCCGCCCAAAAATGGGCCGGTGACAGTTGAGCTGGGCGAGAATCCATCGCCCTCATTCAACCAGCTCAAGACCTCATTCCTTAGCCCTTCCATGTACACCGGCATGGTTCCCATCCCGCGGCCGTCCCTGACAGACGAGCCGCCCTCTGCGGCGCACCTCCACATGCACTACGTTGATACGCGCCGCCAATTGGCCGGCGGCTCGCCAGCGGCCTCCTACCCGTCGTACATCACCCTTCCGAGGCACAGCTCCGGGGCACATGGCGGCACCCCTAACACGCCTAACTCTCAGTATAATAATGATGCGGTGTCCTCGTACCCGCCAGAGCTCATCCCGCCAGACTATACCAGGTTCTGCCCCACCAACGGCTTCCTGGAGCCCGGTAGTGCGCTTCCGGCATTGCGCCACTACTCCCTGGGCAGCGTGGGTGCTCTTCCCAGCCTGCCGTCCAGTCTTTGTCGGACCCCCAACTGTGTCTACTACGGACTCCCCGAGACGGGCAACTACTGCTCCTCCTGCTACCGCAATAACAAGGACACGGAGCCCGTAATCCAGAGGTTCTGACCCGATTTCCCGTGATGAGTGGCCTTCTTCAGTTCAGTTTGGGCACAATTGGCTACCGCTTCCTGGCTCGGGAAGAGACACGCTCCCTAGACTCAAAACAGGGTGGTCTCACATCACTAGAAAATGCACTTCTGTTACATTTTTGCTGCGGCTCTTATGCAGTTGTCCGAGTGTGTGTGTGTGTGTGTGTGTGTGTGTGTGTGTGTGTGTGTGTGTGTGTGTGTGTGTGTGTGTGTGTGTGTGTGTGTGTGTGTG
>CAAKHF010011950.1:8815-19566 GCA_901007745.1 Hippocampus kuda
CCCCCTGAAAAAGTGGCAAATTGTGTAAATTCAAAATCCAATTTCTCAAAGGATTGCTCACAACCAGAAATAGTCAACTGACGAAAGATTTACTTAGGAGTTTTATTTTACACTTGTTAGTGGGCAGCCACTCCAGAGAACCAACTACTGGTGTTTGTATACAAACCATTAAAATGTCAACTTTCATTGATGCCGTTTGTCCAATTTAAGATGCTCCACTCCAGTGTATACCGCACGATTGATTTCTTTTGCTGGTTTTATTGTTTCTTCTCTTTCTCGTTTCAGCCTAATCCGTCCAATAAATTAGCTATCATCCACATTTTGGGGCTGCTGTCCAACTTGTTCACCACGCTTGACATCAGCAAACAGGATGAAGAATCGGAGGACGGATCGGCTGCGCCTGTCAAAACGGCCCCTCCCCCACCGGGACCCAACCCGGTCAGTCACCCACCACCATTCCCTGCCCGCGTTACGTGTAATATGAGTGAGAAAAATGAGTGTCGTATTGAGTGCGGACATGTGGTGGTGATGCACTTCCACAGCTGGAGGAAAACCGTAGCCTCTTTTCACATACTGTACGGTGAACTCCCCAAATTGTCACTTAAGAAACTGGAGGATATGAAGCAAATAAAATAACATGAAAAATTCACACATTAGACATTTTGAGCTGAAAATGAACATTTAATTAAAAAAAATTTTTATCTCACAGCTGCTAAAATTTGTAGTCTTGTTTAAAATGGGAAAAATTGCCCAAAAGAAGATCAAATTTATACCAGAAAATGTCAGAAAATCAGATCCCATATTTTTTTATTTATTTTTTTTCCCCCGTTTTAGTTTCTGACAGTGAAAAGATTGCGGTACTTTTGTGTGCCAACAGGTGGTGGTTGTCCTGCAGCAAGTGTTTGCCCTCATCCAGACCGTACTGGGCAAGTGGCTGAACGACTCGCAGGTGGTCGAGGTGCGTCACCTACGCCGTCCTTCCCCCCTCGCTGGAGTTGGGTGACATTGTTCCCACTTCTGTCGGCTAACAAGTGGGTTGAATGGATTCCACGTGTGCTCCTCAGGCGGTGTGCGCCATTTTTGAGAAGTCGGTCAAGACGCTGCTGCACAACTTTGCCCCCATGGTCTCGCAGCTGAGCCAAATGCTGGGACAGATGTACAGCACCATCCCCCAAGCCTCGGCCCTCGACCTCACACGACAGGTAGACTTCTGTTTTCTGTGCTCCTGATTTTCTTGATGGTCTTGGTTGACTTGAAAACCCTACTTTGAAGGTTCAACTTAAAACCTTGACTTGAAACCTGAAACTTTATTTAAAAAAATAATAATTTGAGATACCAACCACTGACTTGGAAAACCAGCTTGGAAACCTTAAACCTGACTTGAAACCCTATTTTAAAATTCAAATTCTGACCTGAATCGTGACCATATTACCCTAAGCTTGACTTGAAAACGCTACTTTAAAGACCGAACGTCTTTCCTCGCCATGCCTTGAAACCCTAACTCAAGACATAAATTTGAAATCCTAACACTAACTTGAAACCCTAACCCTGACGTCAAAGCCTTTGACCTTTCAGTCCCCACACTTTACACCCCTAAAACACGCACGCACACACACACACACACGCACACACGCGCGCACACACACTTTTGACTTGTTTTCTTATGTCGTTCTTTGACGATGAGGCAGTACATGGGTTGCCAGGGCAACACTGCCAAGGAGTCTCGCGGTGTGGTCGTTTCTAAAAATAGCCCAATGACTTTGACTACAGTCTTTCAAGATTCTCAACACCGGTTCATGGGAGATCTGAATGCGTTGCTTTTTTTTTTTTCTCTCTCTCAGCTGGTCCACATCTTCGCCAGCCAGACGGAGCATTTCCCTCCCATCAAGGCTCTGTTTGAGCTTGTTACCTCTGTAACGCTGTCCATCTTCCAGCAAGGTAGGACTTGGTAATACTGTAAAATGCACCCCGGCAGTAGATCTTTGAATGTGTTTGTTGCCTTCCGTTTCACACGGTCCAAAAGTAGCAAACAAAACAACAACAAAACTTAGCGGAACTGCATTTTTCCTATTTTGTGTAAGTCATGCTTTCTGACAACACTGATGTGACTACATTTTGAAAGCTTAGCCGACTTGGGACATGGAAAAGCATCACTGTTCAAATGTTTCATACTTGTATGTTCTGTGTCAAGTTGTTGAAATATTCAGCACATTCGCCAGAAATGACACTTGCTACACTCGCAAGATAATGAGCCAACGCATTAGCTATGGTGGAAAATTGTGCCTTCATGAAGCTTTTGATAGACTCAGTTTTTCATGATAGGCGCTCACTAAACCATATAATTTAAAAGTTGACCTTCATTTTTTCGTTGGATTTCTTTTTTTTTTTTGCTAAAATAAATTTATTTGAGGAAAAAAGTTACATTTTTAAGTTTAATTGATCTTTTTTCTTTTTTTAAGTTGTTAACTTTCAACCACGTTGTATATTTATTTGTTTGTTTACATATGACAACTCTAAAATCATTAACAGGAAAGTGGAATTATTTGGGGTAAAAAAAAAAAATTAAAAAAATGTCAACAAGGGAAAAAAAATCATCTTTTTTGTTTAAAGATTTTTTGTAACCATACAAGAGTAAATTGCATTTTGGTGGATTTTTCTTATCCCTTCTCAGGAAAATAGATTGTAAAATACTTTTTGGGCACAAATAAAAGATTCCCCCCCCCCCCAAGTATCGGTTCCTGCCTATTGGTTTCCCTCATGAGGACAATCATGATTTAAAATGGTTAGAGGGTTAAATAAATATATTCAAAGTAATGATTCAATTCATGGAATAATTATTAAAGGAGTGTTGATTAGCAATGCAATCGCTAACATTCAAATCAAATGTTACTTACCTTTTTATTTTTAAATCTTTGTAAATGCTGATACAAATGATTTCATTAGAGTGTGAACGTGTACCCAATGTGATATCAAATGTATTATTCCAGTGTAGCCCGGAAATGCATTTTTGGGAATTGGGCATTCAGGCCAGACATTGAACATTGAGGGGAAAAAAAAACCCAACCCACATTGTCGTCTGCCTCTCCCGCTTCCCTTTTATGTTGCCTCCTTCCTCCGACCCCCCCACTTCCACCACTGTTTCCTGCCTCTCTGCTTTTGATTGCATCCGTAATGGCTGCCTCACTCCCTTGACTCTTGTCCTTTCCAAGCAGGTGCTTTCTTCAGTAAGATGCGATACTGTATGTTCACAACACGGAGAGCGCTCGTTTATTCACATGGCTGGCATGTAAACGTAGCATACGGCACTACTAGAGCTGCGTGGGGGGCCCTCTGAATAAGCTTTGTGTTCCTTATGTTTGTGTGTGTGTGTGTGTGTGTGTATGTGTGTGTGTGTGTGTGTGTGTGTGTGTAAGTGCAAAAGTGTGCGAGTGAGTGCATGCTTGCACAAGTGTGTGTACGTGAGTGCGTGCAAGTTAATGAGTGTGTGAGTATGCGTAAGCTTGCGTGTTAGCGACTGATTGCGTGTGTGAGAGTAAGCGTGTGTATGTGCGTGCACACGATTGTGTGTGTGTCTGAATGTTGGGCTGCAGGGGAGTCTTGGTTTGGTTTGAGCCGAAAACGTGTTTGGAGTGTGGGAAAAAGCTGGGCGCTCACTACAGACGTTGGTCGTGGCAACATCAATTGTGGCCCATTAGTGTCAGGCCATTGGACGGTTTGTTCGCTGCAAGCGTATCTTCAAATGTCCCATCATTGTTTTTGTTTTTATATATTTATAATTGGTACTCTCATTTGAAAAGAAATGTCGCGTGGTCTGTGTCCAGCAGTATGAGGGAGGCGGGGCTATCTGAACCTTAGCCGACCGATGATTTCACACTGAGGGTTCATCTTTGGAGCAAAGGGGGATCTGGTGAGCGGGCTTCCAACGGACCCTTCACGCCGACGCCCTCTCGCTGAAACACAAGCTTCGTTTATACCGAGATCCTTGGATGGTACATCTCGAATGTGTCCGCCTATGCGAAGCATTTCAAGTTACAAACGGGCTCACGGAACCAGTTACGGTAGTTTGTAGCTTGGGGTTCCATTGTACCTGCGGTGTTCAGGGGGGCGTCAAAATTTCGGGGTCGACTTCACACTCTCCTGACCTCTATTTTAGGAAGAAAAAAAAATAGCAGGAAAAAAAATCATTCTTCAGCGACATTATCCTGATCACTGTGATCATGATGAGGAAGCTTTATGACGATATTAACTCACTGACATTCTCTGTTGGTGCTGATTATACAGATCAGCAAGATGGGCAAAAGTTAAAATAAACAAATAAAAAAAGAAAAAAAATCTTGGCTCAAGGCCTTCATGGACTACCTCCAAAGTCAGATTATTGCCGGGTAAAGTTTGCGCTCATGATCTGGCTGGTGTTTCAAGGTGAGGAGGTAAGCCAACAGCAAATTGGTCCCCCTTTCCTCCAAAGCGTCACAGTAACAGAGGTGCCTCCTGGGTTCCCACTCCAAAGCCACTTTTCTTTCTTAGGTTTCTTCTGTTTCTCTCTTTGTTACTTCTTTCTTTGTTATTGTCGAAAAACAGACCCATGTCTTTCGTCTCCTGCCTCTTCTTTTCTTTCCTTCTCCCTCCAAGAGTCCGCCAGCGCTCACACGCCACCTCCAACCCCTCCCAAAATGCCTCCTTCCCCCCTCCCCCTCCCTACCTTCCCCCTCTTTGTTCCTTACTCACATGTGAATTATTTCAATGAACTACTTTTGAGTTCTCTTTTGAGTTCCACATGACTGTTGAATTGGTTCCGTTGCTGTTTGTATATTATTCTTATTCTCTTTTGATTTCTTAAGTTTCATCTTTATTATATTTTAGGACCCAGGGATCATCCTGATATTGTTGATTCATTTATGCAACTCCAAGCTCAGGTGTGTTTTTGGTTCCTTATTTCACTCACTTTGGGTTTCTCTCTTCCTCTTTTTTCTAATTCCTCCTTTTCTCTCTGTCCTCTTCCTCTCCTCCTCTCGTCTCACTTCACAGACCTTTAAAATGTCCCGTCGCATACGGCGAGGCTTTGGAATGACTTTTTTCCTCAAACGCTCAGCATTGTAACAGTCCCCTTGCCACCGAAACGCATGAATCACGGCCATTTTAGGGATTTTTTTTTTTTTTTTTTTTTTTTTTTTAGTGGTACCTTCACTTGAGTTTAATTTCTTCAGTGATTTTGAGGGAGAGAAATGCCAGCACGGTGGAAGTCAGTCCAATTTAAGCACCACACACTCATACCGATTACATATATGATTGGTAAGAACAGAGCACAGGTGCAATGATTAATCAACAATTAATCGGTTAGCAAATGAATCAAGAATTATTTCGAAGATCGATTAATCCTTTGTTTACTCTAAACTTGTCCAAATCCCTGAAAATTCATCCTCTGTCCAGTACATATTCTCAGTTTTCTGTAGTCCTCCATGAAAGCCGATGTATTAACTTTGTGTTGTATTCAAAGAAAACATCTGCTTTTACTTTGGGAGACACTGATCAACACTTTTGCCTGCCCCCCTCCCCAAACCCCCAAGTGCATTCATACACAAGCGTTTGCACTCAGATTCAGATGGGCAGTGTAGCGCGTTCAGTGAATTGCACAATTCATGTTGTGTGATGCGGCAGGAAGGCGTAGTGGCTGGAGAAAAGCCATGCAGGCACAAATGGCATCCAGAAAAGCTGTCGCCCAAACGAATAAAGCGTCGACGCATTTCAAGATTTCAAGTCAATGATTTAGTCGTAGCGGTTGCCTCAAATTTTTATCATGCCGGTCGGTCTCCAAGGTGACTGCTTCGTCTCTGAGCGCTCCCCTCTCCTCACAAGTCATTCCAGCCCACAGCCAATCGGAGCCCCCAAAGAATTAATATTCAACTTTAATATTAATCACTTCAGACAAATTGGCTGATGGATTGTCCGTTTTATTCAAATAATGATTTCTTTTGCTTTTGTTGTCTTCATTCCTCTCCCTTTTGTTTTCTATCTTTGGATGGATAGATCGATGTGAACTCCATCTTTTCTCCTCTCCCTCTCTCCTCTCCTCTCCTCTCCTCCATCCTGAATTAGTTGTTTATGAGATGAGTTGTATTTCTCTTTATCTGCACATGTTGATTACCTGCACACTTTTGTTGTGTATTCAACCAAAAACACACGCATGGAAAAAATAACCCAAAAAAAAAAATAAAATAAAATAACAACACAGTTACGTTTTCAAGTATCCGCCCAAAACGACCATTGCCTTTTAGTTTTGACTTCAGTTTCCAGTTATTATTTCAAAATGTTTGTTGTTTGTTTGCTATACCTGTGGAGTTGTGCATCAGAGCATCTCTCTCGGAGTTTTTGGATAGTCAAGCAAGCACTGCGGCCTGGTAGGCAGATCTGTCTCATCAAGTCTCATGTTGCTGTCAGGTCTGACTACCAGGCAGGTAGGATAAAGGAGCATTTCTCACTGCGTGGTCTCAACAAAACCCACACGACGCTTTTGTTTGCCTCTTAGGCTCTCAAACGGAAGCCCGATTTGTACTTGTCTGAGAGTCTCGACGTAAAAGCCGTGTACCACTGTGGTAAGTTTCTGCTTTGACGCCACGTTTCCACCAAGCTATGCGGGTCGAGCGTTGGTTTGAAGGCGGTTTTCAGAAGATCATGGTTTGGTTCAAATTGGGTTCGAGCAAATCAATGGAAATGGTCCAATTTCACTCAATTGATTGGAAAATACTTTATATGCCACTGATTAATCGTGGCAGGCAGAACAATTAAATACTTGTCCAGCAGAGGGCAGAAGGTATGTGATTAACCCGTTGCCATTCAGACACCAGAATAAATCAAGGCATACACATGAGTACATTTCTGAGGAAATTGAGAAAAGATCATTTAAAATGTCCTTTTTTTTTTAAATTTCGGAAATATACAACTTTACAATGTACGATTTTTTTTCTTAATAGTACAACTTTTTTTTCAAATGTCCAATGATTTTTTTTTTAATTGTTAAATTTTTTTAATCTAAAAATATGCTACAAAATTCTCATAATATCGATTTTAGTTTTGTTTTTGACAAGAAAATATGCTCATTATTTTTCTCAAAGGTATCAGTCTGGCAAAATGTATACAACGTTTTATCTCAAATATACTTTTTTCTAAAACATTTATAATTTATTCATGCAAGATTACGAATTTATATCTAGATTTGTCTCCGGAAAGTAGACATCTTTTTGACTTGCTATATAACTTTCCAGCTCATTACAACATTTTTAAAGTCTAAAATGTATTCTCATAAATGTTTTTTTTTTTTTTTTTTTTTTGGAACGTTGTTCTGGTAAAACTATGACAAATCTTGAAAACGTACGGCTTTTTGTCTCAAATATAATTTTAGTCTTTAGCGAAATATGAATGTTTATTCTCATTAGATTAGGATTTTAATCTTGTTTTTTGTTTGGAAAATGGTAAAAATTACCAGTCTGACTTTTTATCTGAAACTTTAAACATTTTGTGTTAAATGGGTTATTTTCGTCATTTTAATTTATATGGACATTTCATCTAAAAAATATGGGACTTTATTCTCATAAAATAAATATATGTCAAAAATATGACATTTTTTTCACTTATTTTTACAGAAGAAATGTATAACTTTTCCCCTGAAATTTCACCATATATTCTTTTAAGATTATGGCTTTTATTATTATTTACATTTTTTTTCCTTACGGCCATCCCAACAAATAAACCTTGTACATACCAAACTGTATTGCTTGGTGGAAACAGGACTTTTATTGGCACGGAAACCTACTTTGAAACTCTTGTTCCCAGTAACTATAACATGTGGACACCACTGCGATTGTACCGTTTCTTTCCCACTCGCAGGACTGCTATCGCTTAAGTTTCCCGAGGCTCCGACCGTCAAGTCGACATGTCTCTTTTTTGTGAGTGCACACGTTGTGAGCGCTTGCTTGCGTGCGATGATGGAGATGGAAACGTGTTGCTGATTGTGCTGTGTCCGTTTCAGACTGAGCTGTTGCCCCGCTGTTTAGACGTGCCCCCGGTGGCCAGGCTACTGCAGGAGGATGGCAAGCTACTGATTCAGGCCCTTTTGGAGGTGTGGAATCCTCCCAATGTCGATTTTTTTTTAAGTCATCATTTTGCTCAAAAAGATCATCATTTTACGCAACAACTTGTCAGGTGTTAGATCTTTTATGATAATAACAGACCTGAAATGGTGAGACGCTTCCTGTATTTTTATTTGATCCCTCTTCCAGGGTATCGGCGGCGGGGCATCTCGGAACCTGATGGACCATTTTGCGGAGGTGCTGTTCAGTCTGAACAAGCACTGCTTCTCGCTGCTGGCCATGTGGCTGAAGGTGGCGCTGCAACCGCCAGGCTTCCCGTCGTCGCGAGTCACGTCGCAGCAAAAGGACCATTTCTCCCAGCAGATACTCAGGTAGCACCACGGGCTACTTTGTACGATGTAAGCTTCTTAAATATAGCAGAACAATTTGAAGTTCAATATCATCCGAAACGGAATTGACTTTCCCATAGGAAATCATATAAAGTGAATACAGTATATGTGTCAAGTTAGGATTAGGGTTTGCTGACCGGACCATTTCCATTGTATGCTTGAACCATTTTCTGGGTAATTTTTCACGTAGAGAGCGAGTGAACAAGCGGCGGATGAAGGAAATCGTCAAGGAGTTTACACTGCTTTGCCGAGGCCTCCACGGCACCGAGTATGCCGCTGAGTACTGAGCACCGACGTCGGAGGGGGGAAAAGCAAAACCCCAGCAGGTGACACAGCCGGCAAGCAACCTGTGATGGCGGGACAAGACGTGGGACTCCTTTTAATGGACAAACACCCTTGTGGCTTTTAGGGAGGTTCTTTCCCCCCCAACCCCGCCTCCCCCATCCTCCTTCAGCTTCCCAGCATGCTGCCTCGTGTCCCCTCCAACTTCCTTTCACTGCAAGATCACTTAAAATGGAAAAAAAAAATAATCCATTTGGAGGTTGTGGGGGTCTCGCTCAGCCTTCTCTCGATCTTCCCGTGGTTTCCTGGTGATTATCCATGTGAAATGAAAATGGTATCGTAACGTAGCCACTAGAAGTACTCATTCAGGATGACTTATACATGAATATACGTACATAATAGATATATATTTATATCGAGAGAGGAAGTCGTGCTGCTACTGGGGAGGCACTAGTGTAAATTTCATGGGGGGGGGAGGGATTCTGAATCACCCGATGTTACCCGTTCTTGCCAAATGATCATGTGAGTATGTTCCACACGAGAATGTGTTTGAAACTAAAGGACGAGCCAGGAACGAGGTGGGGCCTGGGGCGGGGAAGCTACAAGAGCCTGATGAAACATCATTTGTTATTTCTTCGCTTAATAAAGCTCTCGGAGGATAACAAGTTGTCCCTAAAGTCTGGACACGGGCAAGATAAAAAAAAAGTGTTTGGTGGACACGTTGTTATCCTGTCCGCCAAGTTCTGAGATTCAGGCCTTGAATCTGGGCTCAAGCCTTATGTGTGAAATGTTGTATGTCTTCCGACTGCCTCCCACATGCCAAAAATGTGTGTGTCAGGTTTATTCAAGACTCGAAATCGTCAATGTCGTGATTGTTTTCTTTTATCGATCTGTACCCTGCCGTTTATTGGCGACCAATCCAGGGTGGACCCCGCCTCACTCATCAAAAGGTAGTTTAGGTCAATTGAAGACTTAATTGTCCATAACTGTGCGTGTGAAAAATAAGTTGATGAATGAAAATTCTATCCAATTGAAATAACATTTCCAACAATGATGCAATCCAATAATGCCACATTCAAGC
Source organism: Hippocampus kuda (assembly GCA_901007745.1). Lineage (NCBI taxonomy): Eukaryota > Metazoa > Chordata > Actinopteri > Syngnathiformes > Syngnathidae > Hippocampus > Hippocampus kuda. Next base: position 18,652 of record CAAKHF010011950.1, read on the forward strand.
TGTTAGCGGCCCGTATGTCCAGATTTTAGGGCTACCATGGACAACGGTTTCCCCGCCCCTGTATCGGTCATAAAAATAATCAAAATTGTGCATATTATTAGTCATTTCTGCTCCGTATTTTGAGTGTGCGTGTTCATAGCTGCATCTTTAGCGCTCCCATCCACCGCACTTATATTGGACCTACACGTACATCAACATAACCTCCTCATCTTTCACTCCACGAAAAAAAAAAAAAAAAAGAAAGGCACTTCTTCAAATCTCACATCTTCTCACCAGACCATCATGGAACAGACGCCCCAAAAATCGGGAGCGGTCACCTCAACGGAAGATCCAACGGGATTAGAGGGCGAAAATACCGACAAAGGGGACCATCATCATCATCATCAGCAGCCTTCAAATGTATCTACTCCCATGCACACTCTAATCCTGCTGTTTTATCCGAGGTGCCTGCAGACATGTAGCATGTGTTTGTGTTTAGTAAGGGAAGGTTCGGAGGCATTCGAGACTTTTGACCTCTTCTGGATTTGGGAAGTCTAAGGAGTTTGGATTTGAACAGTGACCGACTGGATGCACGTATGTGTGAGGGGAAAGAAGTTAAAAGGAGATGGTGGAGAATCAAGGGGAGTGTTGGAAATGTACATTGTTTTTTTGTACCTTGGCTTTAATTTATTAAATATATCTAAGACTGCAGCTCACTCCTGATTTAATGTTTTCTAAAAGTACAATACTGCAAAATGCAGCCCGGTGGTCCAGTGGTTAACGTGTCGACCTCACAGAGCAGAGGTTGTGGGTTCAATCCCGGCTGCGGCCTTCCCGTGTGGAGTTTCCATGTTCTCTCTGTGCCTCTGGTTTCCTCTCACATTCCAAAAACATGCATGGCAGGCTGATTGAACGCTCTAAATTGTCCCGAGGTGT
>CAAKHF010011952.1:11992-22666 GCA_901007745.1 Hippocampus kuda
CTTCTCCCTCAGCCGCCCTCACATTGGCTCTCCATTCCAGTGAAGGAGGGAAGTAGGAGAGTGTGCACGCGGAGAAAACATGGATCTGAAGGAAGGAAGCGGAGGAGCCGTCGTCGACGATGCCGTTTATTTTTAAGTTCAGCGGTTGACAGCGGGCCGGGTTGCGCGTCCCGAGATGTTCGCGCCGACGGTAAGTCGTCAAGGAATATTTCCGCCGTTGCGTCCTTTGCTCGTGCCGCGTTCGTCGGTCTGGCGGAAAGGCAGCAAGCCAGCAGGATGGCCGATGTGCCAAGTGGGCACTGCAGTTGTGGGCCGGCCAAGTGAACGAACAGCTGGCCGCGACAACGCAGTTGGCGCCTCACTCGGCGACACCACGACCGGACACAATTAATACTGCGCCTGTTAAGACTACGAGGCCTTCGTTTAGGCTGCAGGCTGCTCTGTCCGCATGTAAACAACAGCGAGGCTGCCGGGTTGTGATGTTCTAGTGATGAGGATGGAGCGGGATGATGAGAGGGTCGCGTGAGAAAGAACGATGCGCTAAACAGAAGAATGACGGATGGTGATGTCAGACGCGCTCGGTACCCTTGGGGAAGATCAGATGGTGACATCATTCGCGTAAACGCCACATTCGGACATTCCTGGTCAAACTAACATGGGAGCGCGCACTCTCACACACTCGGGCTGGCATACATTAAGGTTTCCTCTTACAATATTGATCAGGCGCGCCATTTGTGCGGGGTGAGTGTAATTTGAGATAGCCCAGCGTCGTTCCCTCATTCCACATGAGACAATGGAAAATGTTGGACTCTATAGCCAGAGATGTTTACTACAAGAGCTGAACGATTTTGAAAACTGCATCATCAATTATGCAATTATGATATACTGTAATATGTTATCGTTTTTTCAGAGGCCTCTTCCCGTGTATTTTTTTTTTAACAAACTTGAGCAAAACATTAATTTGTATTGCAATGAGCAATATCAGATGTATCAAATATATAAATGGTTTGGTCTTATAGGTTAGCTTTATGCTAAATTAAAGGCAAATGAACCATGAATTAATATGAATGATAATATTTACCTAACTCAGAGTTGTTAACTTCCTTAAACACTGTGACTCTTGGAGTCTTTTAAGCTTTTACTACGACAACTTCGCAAAATTCTATCAAACAATTGTGGCTAAAATCATATTACAACAATAATGCAAACAAATGAAAAAGCAATGATATGTAAACATGTGGATTGCATTTCTTAAGCAGTACACTTATCTACTGTATACTTGCTATGATATATAATATGTGTGTGTGTGTGTGTATGTATATGTATATGTATGTATATATATATATATATATATATATATATATATATATATATATATATATATATATATATATATATATATATATATATATATATATATACACACACACACACACATATTATATATCATAGCAAGTATACATATATATACATATATATATCATAGCACATCATATATATATATATCTATATCTATATCTATATATCTATATATCTATATATCTATATATCTATATATCTATATATCTATATATATATATATATATATATATATATATATATATATATATATATATATATATATATATATATATATATATATATATATATATATATATATACATACACACACACACACATATTATATATCATAGCAAGTATACATATATATACATATATATATCATAGCACGTCATATATATATATATATATATCTATATATATCTATATATATTTATTTATTTATTTATTTATTTATTTATTGCAAGTTGAAAAAATGCAGCAAGCAAGCAATCTTGGCAATATTGGGTTAATTTCCATTGCTGCTGGGCCACATTTATGTGACAAATTGTTGAATCCTTGTTTGAATAGTTTTGTACTTGAATGTAATGTACTTTATTTTTGGTTTAAAAAAATTGCTTTTTTAGAAGACTGAAAGTAAAGACTGATACCATTTGAATTCCTTCACATCTTCGCTGTTTAAGAAAAAGCGACACTAAAATTTGAAGATGGTCTGTATTTGTCTTGAGAACTGGTTGAGTATAGATGGTTCTCTGTCTCAATTTGGGTCCTGTGATTGACTGATCCAAGGTGTCCCCCCCACCTTGTGCCAGGAGTCAACGGGAATATGCTCCAGAGATGAACGCTTTTCTTTTTACACCACCAATATGGTGTTTTGACCATAAAGATATCTTTTAAAATTTTCTGACATTGGTACTCACTCTTAAACGTACCATGTCTTTATGCAAAATATATAAAATGTGGAAACAATGTTTTTCATCTGACTGTATTTTTTTATTTTCCCTGCTAGGCAACCCCCTTGCAGTAAGGAGGATTGTGACCAAGCAAGCCCCTCTTCCTGCAACCTCCAAGGTTCTGTATCCATTTAAACACTCTTTGATGCCAACATGGAGTGTGGCGAGAACATCCCAGCCCAAGATGAACATCTCAAATCAGACCGCTTGAATCTCAGCGGACTGTACCATGTGGGTCGGACCTTGGGAAGGGGTCACTATGCAGTGGTCAAACTTGCTCGGCACGTCAACACTGGGCAGCTGGTTGCTATTAAGATGATTGACAAGACCAAACTCGATGTCATGGCGACAAGCCACCTCTTACAGGAAGTCAGGTATGGAGGGCTTCTGCTATCTTCATATAAACCATGGATGTCAAACAATGGGCTCTTCTCATCTGTCAAATTGCTGCTTCCTCGGTCCTCGCTCCTCTGTTTACATGCTAGCGTCTCCCACCAGAAATTTCATTGAGAAGGGAGGAGATTGGCAAAGGAGCGAGGTGGGAAGAGGTAGAAATGTTTTGGGGTAATGACACAACCACTCCTGGATGATGTCATTTCATAGAGACATGGACTGAAGATGATGTCACGTTACTTACGCGTGTCACAAATTCACCGTCTGCATGTCAATTATTACTTTCAACACAAATGTCACTCTGTACCTGAACTTTATGTTTCCAGTGAGATTAAATTAAAGTCAACTATCCACACTGTTACGCTTCACCACTTTGCAGATGCAAAGACGGGCACAATTGGTCTGTGCCAAGCGTTGAATGTGAAAAAAATTTTGAAAAACCATAAAAAGATTTAAAATTTTCTTTATGCGGCAAAACGCATTTGAACCTCGATGTGCATTTAAGGTGATGGAAATGCTCCGTAATATGAGAATAACTTCCGGCTCGCATTCAATGTTTTGAGGAGCTCGGAACCTTGCAATTAAGAGACAGGAGATGAGTCCAATGCATTCTTTTCAGATGTATGAGGAGGGTGCAACATCCTAACGTGGTCCGCCTCTATGAGGTCATCGACACACCCACCACCCTTTACCTGGTCATGGAGCTGGCAGAGGGGGGCGACCTGTACGACTACATCCTTCGCCACGAGACAGGCGTTGCTGAGGGCGCTGCCAAACGCCATTTTGCCCAGATCGTGCGCGCCGTGGCGTACTGCCACGAGCTCCACGTGGTGCACCGAGACCTGAAGCCAGAGAATGTGGTGTTCTTTCCGCAGCAGGGGGCAGTGAAACTGACAGACTTTGGCTTCAGTAACTTATTCAAACCTGGGACCATGTTGGCCACCAGCTGTGGGTCCCTGGCGTATTCTGCACCGGAGATTCTTTTGGGAGAAGAGTATGATGCTCCAGCTGTGGGTAAGACTCTTTTAAGAAGACTCTTATTATTATTATTATGTTTTCCTGTGTTACACAAAATTGTGACTTGAGATACAAGCACTGTATGGTGGCAGTGACTCAACTCACTTCTCAATCAGCAGTCACTTGGCAGATACAAGGAGTGAAAAATTGTTCAACAAAACGTTTTCAAGCTGTTTATTTCCACTCCTATTTGAGGTTTACTGTCAAACTAAACATAAAAGCTAAAGTTACACGTTGTATATTTAAAACAACCACATAGCCTTTGAGTCCGCTAGCTTCATACAAGCGCTGAATAGCATCTAAATTGCAACGGTTTGAACACAAATGGAGCAGCAATAGATGTAGACAGACAATATAATAGCACTAACAGTCATATTCTTTATCCTGTGCATAGAATGCCTAATGTTAGTGCTGCACTGATGAGCTGAGACTTCTCAATGTACAGTATTGTCTTACATTGACTCAATGAATCGGCCCACGTAATGGTGCGCTTTGAACCAGTTTTTACAGTTTTTAATTTTGGATCCTTGTGTATTTTGACTGAAATATATCAGACCTTTTATTAATTTTATCGATTTATTTTTATTACAAAGAACTGAAAAATCACTGACGCTGCCTGCTGAGCACAAAGTAGAATTGTGGCACTACTCTGTGAATGTTGTACAGCAGAAAGGTGCAACATTTGCTCGAGGAAGATAGAGCATAATGGACCATTTGGGGGATGCGCTGGTAAAGAATCAGGATGGGTTTCATTTTCTTTTTTTTTCCTGTTAACATGAACATGTCACACCTCCTTTCTGTCACTGTGCCTGGACAAGTGTTTTCAAGAGGTCCCTTGACCCTACGTCGGCGTGTTCCTTCTCAATGTCTCATGTCCTAAATCGGGAGTGCCGTACTATTTGTCCTTTCACATTCATCTGCTTGTGTGGTTGTGTGTAACATGTACTTTGTGAATGTCTTTGTGTGTTTGTGTGTGTGTGTGTGTGTACGTGAGTGTGTGTGTGTCTGCAAAGGATTAGTGTGTGTATCTGGGTCAGTCTAAGCAAGCCAGCCAAATGGGCACGTTCTGCAGTGGACCAAACACTGCAGTAAGTCTTCCCTGTATTTCTCATTTTTGTGGGAACATTTTGTGGTAATCATGACACTTTTGGGGACAGGTAATGGATGTTCTTGGTGTTATTTGCCGTAATGTCCTTTGAAGCCCTTAAGCAGGGTTTGGGTCCAAGTCTGTCAGTTGCGCCTGTCCTTTGTGTCGTGTGAAGGTGTGTATGTTTTCAAGCTTCATCCAGGGTAGAAATGGATTGATGGATATACATTACAACATATACATTGACTCCCATAAATGTCCTATAGTAGAAGATGCAGACAGAACCAAAATAAGTGGACTTCAGATACGAAGGTGCTGTTTACTGCTAAGATGGAGTATATCCATTTGCAGATCAAGGTTATTGTCGTTAACGAAATAACTGAAACAAAAATAAAGAAAAAAATACTTTTTTGTTAGTTGATGTCAGATTTCTCTAGATTTTGAAACCCATTTTTCATAGAAAGTAATTCATTTTCTTCACTGCTTATCGCGGGGAGCCGTAAACTATTCCAGCTCGCTTCAGGCATAAGGTAAACTTTGCACCCTGGACTGATCTGACTGTCAATCACAAGGCACATATAAAGACAGATAATTATTCACATTCACCTTCACACTTTCACTTTTTGGGAACTGAACCCATGTTACCTGTCAGGCAGGTAAACCACTATGCCATCAATGACTCATACGAAATTATGAAAATAGAAATAGCCAGCCATTATTAAGATTTTATAAAGTGCAGACATTTTTTTCCAGTCACATGTTACTGACATCCAAGTGTAAAAAAAAAAAAATTTACCCGGTAAGTGTTGGAAATACTGAGATAGAAAAAATGTTCTCCAACCGAACTTATAAAATGAATGACAGCGGCAGAGCGCAGAGGTGATTTGTGTCATAAACCCGCATCTGTTTATTTACATTCTTACAGTAAGTGTCAAAAAAGAAGTGAACCCGTGGACGCACCCTAATTTAACTTTGACAACAACACTGTACTAAACTATCGGTACACAACTTACTGCTTTGAATGTGAGTCCATCGACAGTAAATCCTGATGTCCCTGAGTAGAGTGTTCTTCTCTCACGCTGTTATCTTGAACACCCCTGGTTGAGGTCTGACCCTTTTAGCATTCGAGTCACACAAAGAAAAGTAAAACGCATGTAGCAAATCCTGCGATGCTCCAGATTTTATCATCCACCAGCACCTGTGGATGCTTCAATAACTACTGATACACAATAATTATTGACCTGATAATTATCGGGCCGGTCTAAGTAATTGTTTTACATAACATAAAAAAATAAAGCTTAGATATTAAAAAAAAAAGTCTGAAGATTGAAGTACAATGAAGTCACGAAAACAAAGCAAAATAATTGCTCACCATCAGCAACTGGTGTGGTCATGTGGAGATTATCCTCATTAAAATCAATGTGAGCTAGAGTCACCCAAAGCCAACTTGGTGGTATGCGATGTTAATTATAATTATTTTTATCTATTGCTTTATTTCAGTGTTGTCACTGCGCAGTTTTGTCACTTGTGTTCCTTTTATGAAATCTGGCCACATGCGGGTTGTTTAACGTGTTCTGTCAGTATAACTGCAGCCATATCAGATATGGCGTCACCGAAAAAGCATTCTGCCACTTGGAATTGCAATGTGACAAGTGGCCGCCATCTTCGCGACAGCTGCCGTTGTTGTGAAAGCACTATGCAAATCCTGATTGTATTGTATTGACGCCATTTTCAGAAAACGTAATGAGCACGTCAATTGCCTCTAAAAATCCTCCTTAATCGATGAAGTCACGAAAAAAAAAAACAATGGTGACTTAATTACATGACATTCTACTGCCATCACTTGTATCGAAACGTATGCCTCAATGCTCATCCCAAGACATTCCAAGAGAGAGCTCTATTAGTGATATCCTCTGGAATGACCGCTGAAATGAACGGTTGTTATGCGGATATTAGAAAGTCTTCTTATATTTCACCACCTCGAAGTCCTGTTGTGTGTTGTGTTTAAACATCTCCTGCGCTTGTAATAGCAGAGGGCCGAGTAGTTAGCGTGACTGTCTGGCAGCAGAAAAGGTTGGATTTTGTCAGTCCGAGCCATCTTTGTTTTTTCATATTAGCATTATGGAAAACAGGTGATGAAGATGAACAAAAGACACAAGTTAGTCAACGGGGCCTTGTGTGACAAAGATAAACATTTCTTCCAGTTGCATAATACCTACGTGTGTGTGTTCTGTCCACCGAAATGTCGCCCTAAAAAGGATTTGTTGTTGTAGATGCCTTTGAATTTCCATTTTTGTGTTGTCATTGTGATGAGACCATGGCCGTTAGGAATATGAGCATTAAATCTGTCAACAAAAGGAAAGCGATATTATAAAATATCAAACGTGTTATTTGGGATGGGAATTAGAATATATTTCCTACGTCAGTCAATCAGAAAAATAACATACAGTGAGTGGAAAAAGTATGTGAACTCAGGATGCATTGAAATAAAAATTCTTGGCTGAAACTAAAAACTGAATATAAGGAGACAGAAACACAGGAAGAAGTTTTAATGCCTGAAAAACTGGAGAAAAAAAATCCGTCCAGTATATATAAAAATGGTTAAAGCTTCAGAAAGCAAAACTCATCGTAATTTGAAAACTGCAATGAATATTAAATAAAATTTTTCTACAGAAAATAGTCTGAAGGCTTCCTTTCCGTAGCGCAATAGCATGTTCAAAATGTAAAGTGTTACAAATGTCGGAGGTTGGAGCCGGAATCGAACCCTGAACCTTTGTACTGTGAGGGGGACGTGCTTACCAGTAAAGCACCGTGCTGCCCAAATACCATGATTAATTTTCAACCATACAAAACAAACACAAAAAGACCTTCTATCAAGTCGACGTTCGTTTTTTTAAAAATATATAATTTTAGGCCACCTTACAGGTTTGCTGACGTGTTTCGCAGCCATCTTCCTACGACGGATAATCGAAGCAGACAAAATTGTAAATCTCCCCAGTGTGGGACAAATAAAGGATATCTTAACTTAACCTGGAACAGTGACTACAACATGTTTAACAAATGCAATAGACTTACTGTATTTTGTAACTTGAGGAAACACTAGATGTCATTTGTGATGACTATTTGCTTACGCCGCGGCTGAAGAATTGGTGGAAGGTTAGCAAAGTGCGGTCTCTCTGAGGCACCGTAGTGCGCATGCTTCAAATGGCCGTTGTATTCTTTATGTTTTTCAACACTAGATGGCAAGTGCATTTTACACACTGTATTTTTAAATTAAAAAGTTGACAAAATTGACCCAAAACCCCCCACATTGTTGTCCTTATTTGGTTTCTCTTGCATAATTGTCAAGGGTACCAGTACCCATAAATTGTTTGCTTTAGCTTCATCTCGCGGTCTGACATAACTCGTTTTGCTGCTCTTGGGCATGGTGTAACATGGAATCACACATGGGAAACCGACGTAAGTGATGTATTTTTGGGGAATTTATCTGTTTTTAGATCACACTGCTCCACTGTTTGCATCAACAAGGTCTGACCCAACACACACACTCCCATTCAGTCTGTTTTGAGACAACAGTCGCCCTCAAGAAATCCCAACAAATTTGCCTCTCATAGCCTTGTTATTCTAGCTCCAAGGGCTTGTAGCGTCATCAAAGTCTCGAGGTGCAAATTTTGCAACTTCGTGTTGAAGGCCCGCTTGAAATTTGAAAGACAGCGGCTTTTATGAGCCAGTTGCACTGTAGCTCGTGTTAAGCAACGACCACTGTTGCAATGATACACCACTTAGTTATTTGGCAAATACTATTCATTGTCTTAGGGCCACTGGTGAGTACGCCAGCCTCACAATTGCGAGGTGAAGGCTTCGATTCCGGCTTCGGCCTCCCTGTGTGGAGTTTGCATGTTCTCCCCGTGCTTGCATGGGTTTTCTCCGGGTATTCCAGTTTCCTCCCACATTCCATAAAAACATGCATGGCAGGTTAATGGAGCACTCAAAATTGTCCCAAGGTGTGAGTGTGAGCGTGGATGGTTGTTTGTCTCTGTGTGCCCTGCGATTGGCTGGCAACCAGTTCAGGGTGTACCCCGCCTACTGCCAGAAAAGAAGATAAGCGGATGAGAAAATGGATGGATGGATGGATATAATATAATATAATATAATATAATATAATATAATATAATATAATATAATATAATATAATATAATATAATATATTAGAATAATTTCCAATTATGAATGGCCACTATTACCATATTTCCGCACGATAAGGCGCACCTAAAAGCATCCAATTTTCCCAAAACCCAACAGTGCTCCCTATAATCTGATGCGCCTTATATATGGTGTTAGATTCTCTTTCTATTCCCCAGATTTTTTCCCTGTTAGTGTTCCTATGCCATCTAGTGATGATTATTAGCAGGAACCAATTGTAACCTGCCCGACACTAATTGACAAGTGCATTTGCCAACACACACTAAAACAGACAACAACTTTGTGAGCTCTGCGCAGCCATTATGAAACGAAGGTAATACCACAAGCATAGTTAACTACTGACGAAACAAAGGAAGGAGACAAGCAAGATATTTAGCCCCTTGTGGATGTGAGCGTTTTTGTTGAATCAATTGTTTTCATACTGTTTGTCTTCTATTTATTGTTTTGTAATGCCATTTGTAGTTTTATTTTTCATGTCTGTGTTTGTGACCAGTTCTCATGGCTCTGTTACAGCTGCAGCGATTGTGAAGGCTCGATATAAATAAAGCTGTATTGTATTGTATTGTATTACCCGGCTTAGCGCAACTGCGGCCAGTATTGTAGCTTCTATTCTATGCGCCTTATAATGCAATGCGCCCTATATATGAAAACAATTTTAAAATAGGTCATTCATTGAAGGAGCATTTTATAATCCAAAGCACTTTATAGAGTGGAAAATGTGGTAATTACATATCCTATAATAAAACCGTGGCAGAAATACTGTAAAAGCATTGCATTGTGCAACAAACGTAGGATTTCTTGAATTAGGAAGTAGGATTTCCATTGTGAATGTGGATAGCTATCAGTAATATTGAAAATAAGCATCCTATCAGTTTATTCCTAGTCTGAGTGGTCAGTGGGCCACTAATGGCGTCGACAATATGTACTTTGTCTGTGTGATATTTGCTTCCGAGCTTGGTACAGTGCTCGGTGGCTTCTCCTGCGTAAGTGTTCTCTCAACAGAGACGACAAGCGTGACTGTGTACATTGTGCGCCGACGACTGGGCATGCTTGTTTGGACTGTCCTGACAGACAATGTGCTGTGTGTGCTGGTGTCTAGGGCTGAATGAACCATGGTGGTTTCTATTTTTATGTCAATACATTAAAATCAAATGAATGTGTCGATAAAACAAATAAAATACAGCCACATTATATTTATTAGGGATGTACCATCCCACTTTTTTTTTCAGACCGATACCCGTACGAGTATCACTGAAACAAGCTATCGACTCCGGGTACTTTTGATTTATAAAGTTTCATTGAACACAATGACAAAAGATTGTAAACAAGGACCTAAGACCAGACAATGATTTTAATGTGTCAAACTGCTTCTGTCAGTGGAAAAAAAAAAAGTAGTGTCCAAAAAATATGGTCTTCATCCATATTAGTCTTCATCCATATCCATTTTGACATTTTTATCGCTGAGAAATTGGCAGAAGTGTGGAACAGAGGTTTTTCACCAACAAATAAAATATTCAAGAATAATTATTGTCAGTGTGAGTGGCTGTTTGTCCCTGTGTGCCTCGCGATTGGCTGGCAACCAGTTCTGAGTGTGCCCCGCCTACTGCCCAATGACATCTGGGATAGGCTCCGGCATGACCTGGCCGCAGTATAGCGGCAACTACTGCAGAGGAAGACTGT
>CAAKHF010011952.1:31623-48058 GCA_901007745.1 Hippocampus kuda
TTGATGCCGACTGGTGGCTGGATGTGGAATATCTACTTTTTGATTGTAAACAGATTGGGGGGCCACAAGCGCTGTTTTGGAAGAATAACCCTTGTGCCCTGCAGGTACACTTCCTGTACACCTGCATGCGTTGTGTCGCAAAAGCAAATGCATGCCATGCATGGGTTTCAAACCTGTGGCATGCATTTGTTTTTGCGACACAACGCATGCAGGTGTACAGGAAGTGTACCTGCAGGGCACAAGGGATAAAGCCTCCAATGTGTGTGAGGCCACATTGACGTCGTCGTCGTGTATATGTGATGCTCCGTCTGCCAGCACTGAAGTGTGCACAATGTGCACAGATGACAAATGAGTGGTAATACTGACCAGTTAAGCAGTCATTAGAGGCACAATCCAGAATATAAGAGCGTTGGACAACACCCCCGCCCCAAAAAAAAAAAAAACACACATATAATAGCAGAGCACAAGTGGTCTTTTGTTTTTTCCTTATTATTTTTCTCAAGGCTTAATATTCAAATCCAGCATAAAAAAAAATTTAAAAAAGATTTTAGCATTTTAGCAGCCACATTTTTTATGGGAGTTCAGTACCAAAACACAGTCTAGTATTGTTACGACTAAAGCAAATAAGAAGTAGTAGTCTGTAGTACTTTTCTAAACAACTATAATTACGATCAAGAGAGCAGTTTCAAGTCAACTGCTTACTGTTCACTCATATTTCTTTTCCTATTGTCACTCGCTTTAGCTTATCTACGAAATCAAGAATACAGTGTCAGCATGATAAATATTTTTGCCTCTCCCTGAACTTGCACTCCCTTTTAACCACCTCACTCAAACCCTTGTACTGTCAATCTCCTTTTAAAGGCAACAAACAATATATACATTCGGTTTGTGTGTATTCTTACAAAAGAACAAATATTGGACATTCTAAATGCTGTTTGAATTGCACTGGCAATGTCCATGTGATTGGAGAGTGCAGCTGAGCGCGTGTACTGTACATTGTCGAAGCACCATGTGTCTTTCTAGCAAGAAGCTTGCTGGAATTAAAGCTGACATTTGGAACTTGGGAGACAAAATTACTGCTGTTCAGATGACCAAACAACGCAAGGTGCAAAATTACCAAGCACACGAAATTGGGTTTTTGTGTGGGGTTTCTGTAAGATGTTCGACAGTAGTGTTATGTTTCTATTTGTAATTGAAAGGCACACGTTTTCATAGAAGACATCTTTTGGATTGTTGCAATATTTATCATTTAAAACATATGTTCTATGGTATGCCAATGTTAATGCTGTGAGGAAACCATGCCCTACAGTTAATATTTTATTTGACACAAAATATACAATCCATCTTTGTTTTTTTTTAATTATATATATATATATATATATATATATATTAGTCTGAACTCATCACCACCAGCCACATTTAAAGTCTGAAGGATGTTTTTAAATTCACATTGAATAGCTTTTTCTTCATCTAAGACTGGGGTAGAACATTTTACTGTTGTGAATTTGTAATAAAATCTTTTTTTTTTAAATTGAATAAAATAAATAACGTGATTTGTCTCCAAAGTATAAAATGGCACCTTTAAAAACTATGGATGATGAGTATGCAGGCATAGCATCGGACTATTGAAGCTCAAAAATTGTTCGTTTTGGGTCCAGCTGATCCATTGCTTCACAGATTCAGGATTCCTCGGAAGGGAGGTTCTGAAAGAGAAAGCAAGAATACATTTTACAAGCTAAAACTAAACCTCGAAAAGCTAAAAAGCAACATTCTAGACAATCAACAACATTGATTTTGTCTTTGTACATCACCATGATAACATTTAAAATAAGACAATTAAGATGTGATTGAAATGAAGACGCCCATCTCAAATTGAAGAGGTTTCACAAAATGGCATTTCGGATTAATGGAGATTTTATACAGAGTACCTCTATTTTCAGAGTCATATCATCGACAAACATTATGGCCGAATATTAACAAAAGGTATTTTTTTTCCAGGTGACTGTCCTGTATGACACCATGTTTGGTGTTCGGTCTTAAGCTGTCCATGACGGCATTTCTTCATTGGAGATGATTGCCGACCCTCTCATGAGAATTTTAGATTTTAATGTTGTGGGTGTGTTTATCATCAAGCAGACCGACCAAACTGTTGATTTGACCATACTTTGAGTTTTAAGTAAAGCAATTTATGTTGGGTCTTTTTCATCATAAAAGCAGTGGCGTTCAATTGCATTGAGATGTCATTAGGCTTCATATTGGTAGCTGCAGTCACACGGCTGTCAAGTGTCAACTCGATAATTAACTGCTCGGTGATATAAAATCCAGACCTCTTCTGTCTGTATCATTTGTCTTGAAGTAACAAAGGGAATGGACCACAATTGTGCTGACCTGCTGTCGTAAAGCCTGCATGGACGTGTACTGCATGTGGGCCCTCTTTTTTCGGACCCACTCTGGTTCGTCTGGAATCAGGGCCGCCACAATCACCTTGACTACGATGAGAACATGCTGCAAAAACATTTGAAAACATCAGTTGAACATGCATTCGGGGAAATGAATCACGTCAAAACGGATTCCTTTGAAGTACCGTATTGGGTTATACAATATAGAACGGCCCTGATTATAAGACGACACCCTGTTTTTCAAGACTCAAGTTTGAAAAAAGACTTTTTGAACATCAAATTAATAGTGCAATCACATTCGTAAGTGAATTTCGTGGTTTTTGAAATGTAAATTACATCATAACTTCTCCTCAGCTGTCGGTTAACCTGGCCGATCTTCGACCCACTTTTCTCCAGATTGTCGCTACGTTTCTCTATTTTCTGTTATCTTTTCTATTATTTTCTTCTCTTTTCTTTCTTACCGCTATTTTTTATTTTTCTTCTTCGTGCTACCGCTATTTTTATTTTTATTCTACGTGACAGGGGTTCACTTTGGCCTGGGAGTCAAGTTCAGCATTCGCTTCAATGGTATCTGGCGCCATCTAGCGTCGTGAATGGGTATTATGCCTAGACCCCAAATATAAGACGACCCCCACTTTTTCAGTCTTATTTCAATGCAAAAAACACCATCTTATATTCGGGCCAATACGGTATTTCAATGGTACATAAACCATGCGGTTTTGTTCATATCGGATAAAGTCAACCTCCAAGTATTCCAAATACACCGCAGTAATTCATATTGAATATATACTTTTGTTAACACAATGGATTTATAAATACTGAATACATAAATCTACCTTTATTTATGAAAAATACATAGGATTTGTTGGTTCTCTCACATAACTGTCATTTTTAATTAATCCAAACAATTAGCCCAAAAGATTTTGGGAAATGTGCGATGCCAAGTTATGTATCTCGATAGCTAGGTTCACACTGCAGACAAATCTGCCCCTGATTGGAAATTTTTTTGCCCATATGCAACCTGTTTCAGATTTTTTTTTTATGACAGTGTGAACAGCCCCCCTCCCAGCTCACCCCCACTTTCATATGTGGTCCCAGATCTGATACTAGCGAGTCTAGCCTCTGCATGAGGAGCCCTTATACCTCAGCCAAAATGGCCATCAGCACGATGTCGGTGTTGCTCATCTGGCCCTCATGATGCATCCTTTGCAATTGTGGAGACAGTGTCAACAGCCAGCAGTTAGACACCACCGCGACGAAACTCAGGATCTCAAATGCAATCTGGAGGACAAGAAAATGACACCAGTTTTCTTCGTCACAATTACGCCCGATGCCTGATCTGCTGACCTGCCATACACCCATGTTGGCCGCGGGGGTGGAGAACGGCTTGCGGAAGAGTTTGCAGATCTTGTAGGCGTCGGAGCGGATCTCTGTTACGTTGTTGATGAGCAGCAGCACGGCCGTCAGAGGGTAGACGCATGAGAAAAGACTCAGATAGCCAAACTGAACCAGGAGCTCAATGTATTCGGCAAATAGGCCCTGGTGGGAAACATAAAGTTGTCAAAGACTCCTTGCCTACTTTCCTGTGCACGAGTCCACCTTATGCCTTCACACCCCCAAGACTAAATCTGATAGACAAATCCACAGAGACATCGAGTATGTTAGTTCTCACGTCGGTTATGTGTCGGTTATCAGGTACCAACAGAATGCACTGCAGCTCTGCTCACCTTATGACTTTGACATGATAGCAGGGGCGTCTCACTTATGGGGTATGTGGGTTTCAGACTGGCACTCCACTACCCCCAATCATTTTTGGGTCAATTTCACACACTCGGCAAGTCAACAAGTGAAGTTTTCATGATACTCGATGTCCTTTTTCAATAGTTTGTGCCTCAAAATGCTATCAACATGGTTTCTTATTTAAAATGTTCACTCACAGGGAAGACTGGCAGGGTGATTTGATTCCTAAATTTGTCCTCCTCTGGGTCATCTTCAGTTTCCGTCCTGTGGGGGCCACTAATGAAGTGATCCACAAGGAAAGGTACCACCACTTCTGTCACCTGGTTCACCAACTGGGTCACGATCAACAAAGATGCCAGGCGCTGCACATAGACAGAAATGTTTCATTTGGGCCAACAGACAATTTTTTTTTTAAATTCCATATTTCAGTTTGCATTTTTTTTTCAGGAAGGCTTCTCATTTGTTGTACAGATGCGGCTGGTGAGTGTTGTAATGTGGGGATCAGCTGTCACCTTACGAAGCAACGGTACATCCTGCTTGACGAATGCAATGTGGAAGAGGACTGCAAAGTAGTTGAAGAATGTGAACTGATGAAACAGGGGCGGTGGGGAGGGGGGGACAGCTGAGTCATCTGACAGTTGGATGATGTAATTATGTCTATGAGAAAGGTGGAGACTCACCACCAACACTTTTGCTGTCAAGTGGTTCTGGAATGCAGACTCTTCTCTGTGGTTCTCTGAAAGGACACAAGAGGGGTGAACGTCTCTTTATTGTTTGAAAAAATGGTTATAGAGGGCAAGAATAAGTTGCAAAATCCAGTTCAAAAGCCTTGCTGCTCACTCACCAAATTCAGTCAGAGACTGAGCCACTCTTTTGTAAACCGTGGCCAGCATATTCGTGTAGACAATGTGAAGCACAGAAGGTGCGTAGAGTAACGTCTGGGACACCATTGAGTCCCATCCCTCGTGAAGCCGCATCACTTGGTTCTCCCCCCAGTAGAAACACAGCATGCCAAGGACCACCATCCCTGCACACACATGTGAAACTTCAGTGCTAGGCCGTCGGTCCTGAATGAGTCACACATCCTCTTCTGTAATTTTGTTCCCATCTGTAACGCTTTGACATACAGTAGCTTAGCAACCATAAACAAAATAGAGAAGAACTAATTGAAGAATCATTTTGAAAACTTTCACACCAATCAGGCATCAAGACAAGTCATACCCAAAAACAGTCCGACCACCGGGATAGAGACCAGTGCCATGCGCAGATCCCTCTGCCATTCAGGAAACAGAGGCTCCATTCGACCAGTGACAGGGTTCATCCCAAGATGGCCATGGAAACCGGGTCGAGGCTCCGCAAAGCGCTCGGCGAGGTGAAGGGTCCCCCAGCGGTAGGACTGGGAGGAACTGCGACGCTTCCACAGCTCCATGAACACGGTGGACCAGAGCATGCTGAACACAGCCTGGAGCATGTGACCACTCGCGGTGAGTCCGGCGTCCTGCTCGTGGATCTCGGCCTGTGAGCCGGCCACTGCCTCCACCGCTTCCTTCTGAACCTCACCTGAGAACAACACGAAACACCTTAAATGTCGGAAATACATTCGACCAGATTTGGGCAAAGCCCACAGTCTCTGACCGGCCCTCACAGTGACCATGAAGTCAAAGTCACACGAGGAGTGCTTGTGACGGCCTTGTGACCGAGCTGCTCCTGACTAGTGGCGGTGCCTTGGAGTGTCTCTGAAAGCGCCGCTCTCAACAAATGCAGTCAGTCTAAGGGGTGGAAATGGTGATTTCCATTTGAAATCATTTGTTTTAAATTGACATATGGCGGTCGTGAAATCCATAGAAGTGCTTCCCGCGTGCACGGCGGAAAGCGTTGCAAGGCAGCGCTTCAACAACAGCCAGCTCACTCACTTCTCAACTAATGGGACAGTTCCAAATATACATTCAGTCACGAGTGCGGTCGTCTGGTTAAAGTACTTTTATTAGGTTCATTAAATACTGAATAAAAATACACATGCAAATGAGCCACGTACATCACTATGTAATATCCGTAAGTCAATTTCACATGTAAAGTGTGAAATATATTCCAAATAGAGCCCTGGAATTCACGTCTTAGGAAAACTTCACATGTGCAGACCTTGCAGGCATCCTCAGAATTTGGTGGCTGCTTCACTTTTCAAATGGGTGTGTCAGAAGCCTACACGGGATCATGTCCTCGCTTGAAAGTGAGCAAAAAAGGCACGTAAGGAACTTTAGTGCGAAAGGGAGAATATGCCCATTTAAGTGCATGTGTGGACACGAGCACAAGCAAGGTAGCAAGTAAGTGCTACGACTTGTGACTGACATGTTGCCTACTTAGCAACGTTTTTGCCATATTTAGCAATTTTTTTCCAACCCCTCTAGCAACGAAATTTCCGAAAAAGAGACGAGCAAAAATGACAACAAAGGTCCTGCTGTAATGTGAGTGTGATTAAATGGAAGCGTCCTAAAATGGTTCAGGTCCTACTTCGAGGAAATTTGTTACTTTGTTACCGTTGGAAGTTTTGAATCAGATTGAATGGCCATGACATGTCGGGGTCACTCAGTCTTTGGACTTCTTCGGGTTCGTCTGTATTTATCATCTTTGGGTCAAATGTTTCAGAACGCCAATGTTGGCTATCGCAGTCATCCAGATGACACATGGCTATATCTATGCCACTCAAATGACAGCAGTTTGATCAACTTATTGTCTGGAGAAAATTCACAACTGGATGAACCAAAATTTCCCTCAGCTAAACCAAAACAAAACCGACATTATTGTTTTCGGCAATAACGAAAAGAGGATTGCTGTTCGAAAACACCTGCAGTCACTGTCCAAAAGACCAAATCTTTGGGTGCTATGACACTCAGACGTGACTTTCAATCATCATATCAAATCAATCACGAAGTTGGCCTTTTACCAGCTGAAAAACATTCACACTGAGGAGTTGCATGCTCCAAGCAGACCAGGACAAGCGTATTCATGCTTTTATCTCCACTAGACGTGATTAATTTAATGGTCTTCTGACTGGACTCACTCTGCTGGTGTGTATATTTTCTAAAAGGTAAAGTAAAATATAAGAATGATATTTTTTGGTATTCATAATTTTAAAAACAAGATCATACGACAACATTGTGAGTGAAATAATTTTGGAAAATGCCCTATTTATTTAGAATTGTATTTCTTTCATTTTAACTTCATTTACATAACAATAACAATGAGGTGAGTGTCGTGTGTCTATCTCAACATTGAATAATGATAAACAAAATGGTTGCACATACTTACTGGAGAAGTATGTGATGCAAAGGCCCAGAATAGCCGGTGGCAACAGAGACCAAGTGTAGAAATCAAGGAAGCTGAAGTAGAATCCCACCGTGCTCCCAAAATACGCATTGACAGAATCTGTGAAATACAGAAGAGATTATATGAAGTACATACGGACACAGACAAAGCAGATATAGTTCCCCTCCAAAAGTATCGGAACGCCTAGGTCAATTCCGCTGTTTTTGTTGTCCAATATGCCGAAGACATGTGCGGTTCTGATCAAAAGATGGCTATCACACTAAAGTTCAGCATTCTAGCTTTTGTTTTACGGTACAGTCTTGATGTCTAGATGTGTTAAACAGCTCAGGACAGAGCACCTTTTGCATGAAGCCATCCACTTTTCAAGTGAGCAAAATTATTGGAATCAACTCATTGGAAATTTTCCAGGCCTTCACTGCAGCCTCTTTCAGTTTCTTGTTTGTGGGAGTTTCTTCCTTCAGCCCCCTCCTCATAAGGTGAAACGCAGGCTCTCTTGCAGACCCGGCCAAAGTACGGCCCGGGGGCCACATCCGACTCATCCACAGCCTTTGACCCATCCTCACAGTGACCCTGAAGTCAAAGTAAAACTATGTGGTGCTTTTATTCTGAAAGGTGTACTTTTGTCGTACAAGAGCGGTAACAAGCAAAAGCTGCAAAAGCGACTTTCCTACGCCTTCTAGCAACTATTTTTCCAAAGAAAGAGACTAACAAAAATGACAGCAGCTGTCCGACTGCTAGCAGTATTCTTATTTCCTGCACGTGAAGAACGCCAAGAAGATCTGGCCTGATTGTATCCATCCATCCATCCAGCCAGCCATTTTCAACACAACCCTTATCCTGAACAGGGTCGCAGAGGGTGCTGGAGCCTATCCCAGCTGACTTTGGGCGGAAGGCAGCCTACACCCTGAGCTGCTTGCCAGTCAGTCACAGGGCCTGATAGCATTCTATGCAAATCTGCAATTTCATATCCTGCATGGTGTATTATAAATCATCACTAAATTATGATTCATCACTGTCAATAATGTTGTGCTTGATATTTGTCTAAAGATAGATGGGAGTGTTGGCGGTTGGTGCATAATATTATCGTTATAATTTTTACAATGTTAAAGATGTCATTTAATGACAATTTATAATTAATAATTAGAATGACATACTCTCCAAATGAATACCAAAGCATACCATAGCTACACATGGGAATTCATTGAAACAAAACAATGTGCTTTTTTCGAAATACATCAAAAATAATACAGACAAGGTTGAGGTTACCGTGTTGGCTTGGCCATGGGCAAGCGTTCCAATTTTTCAGGTGGCACCTTTGCAAAACTAGCTGCCCACCCCTGGTCTTTTGGTTTAAGGTCCCGTGATTGACATGGCCAGTCTAAGACCTTCCACTTTCCCCCCCTGATGAAGTCCTTTGTTGTGCTGGCAGAGTGTTTTGGATCACCGTCTGGTTGCATGATGACGCTTCTCCCGATGAGTTTGGATGCATTTTTTGGTAAATTGCCAGACAAAACAGTTTGGTCGACTTCAGATTTCATTCTGCTACGGCCATCATGAGTTACATCAACAAAGAGACGAGTGAGTTCATTTGCGAAGACGCCATGCAAGCCCAAGCCATGACATGACATCCTTTCTTTCGCCCTACTTTGACCTTTCCATCATTTTGGTAGAGGTTCGTCTTGGTCTCCTCGGTCCATAAAAATTTGTAGCTCATCTCTGTGAAATTATTTACAAAATCCAATCGGGCCTTCCAATTTTTTATTATAATGCTCAATTAGTTTGATTGAGGTATTAATTATGGATGGATGTTTTTTGGTGATGTTTTTGTTGTTTGTTGTGGTGCAGCACCGCAGCGCACAGCAAACCAAACTACGATGCAGTGCGGTCTTAGGTCAGCCCCAAAATGAACAACAGTAATCTAAATCCTGTTAAATTGGAACCACTGAGACAACATCACCAACGATGATTTTTCAAAAAGGCGGAATTTTCATACATTGGATGGATGGATGTCACTGCTGTATTGAATAGTGCAGGTGTAACTGATGTTGTGGCCAATCAGTTAGCGTTAGGCGGCACTTTTGGAGCTTCTACTGCGGGAGAATAAACACACACCCTCTGTGTTCCCACACAGGACAGCCATCTTCTGCAAAGCAATGCGTCCCCTCACTGTGATCTCATAAGTGGGGGAATACAATCCATTTGGCCACTTATGAAGTTTTGGGGTTGCAGTGATGAGCTAAGCACAGAAGGCAGACTACTTCAAGTCATTCCTCTTAAAAAGAAATCAGCAATAACTTCTAGACCATGTGGAAGAAAACTTTCAGCCACGTGTGACTTAAGATCATTACTAGGATGCATAAGGGACTAAATAGATCTTCTAGTAAACATTAGTGCAAAATATCACCAAACACGGTTCAGATAGCTTTAGATTGCACACACACACACACAAACACACACACACACGCACACACACACACACACACACAAAGAATCCAACGGTGTGGGTGTGTCAGTCATGCACATTCACTTACCCAGTGGTTGTGACAGCTGGTTCCCAGAGTACCAGGATTTACTGAGCTCTTTCAGTCTTGCCCTGTTATGAAGGGGGAATGTCTCCACAATCACACCAGCGGAGGTCATCTTCTGCCCTGCAAAACCACTCAGGATTACACATTTCATCAAAACAACACTTGGAGCGAAGGTCCTGAACCATGCAGTAACCAAGCCATTACAGTACCATGACATACAGTAAGCAGTAACATACAGTATGCCCTGACAGAGATGCTGAGGGAAGCGTTTTCGTGATCAAACGTGAGAAGCCAACTATGGCTGAGATCAGTAATTGACAGAAATGCATTATATATCTTAATCCTGGCTGGAATTTGACAGCCAAAAACAACATACCTGTCATGACAGTTAAAAATCAATAATGGCTTGTTGTTTGTAGTTTGTTTTTTTTGTTTTTTTGGGGGTTCACATCATTTTATGAAATACGATGAAGGGTCGTATGTATTCCAGCCAGTTGCACCACATTCAAATCAATAAAATGTGTTATGTTGTACACAAACTAAGATCTAGGCATGATTGAACATGAAGCAAAGAAATGCTGTTTCTTGTCAACCTTGATTTCTATTCCATCCTCCTGTAGGACTCACAGATGTTGTCTCTGTGTTGTAGGGTGTTGTCAGCCAGACCAGGTATCCTCACATCCCTCTGCGCACGCAGACCCTCCAGCTCATACTTGATGATGTACTGTCTCTCAGCAAGCGTCAGGAAGATCTCCATGTTGTCTGTCAAACAGGGACGGAAAAGGTCTGTTCGACAACATGCAGGAAAACCTCGAATTGTGAAGTATCCCACTACGCCGCACTCAAGTTCACATGAAGCAGAAAACCATTTCCACAAAAACTTGAAAGCCGAAAATCCAAGCCAACCCAAAAAGTTTGAAGCACACCTGTCAATCATGAGACATTTAAATTAAAGATTCCAGATGCTTCAAAGGAGAATGAATGTTTAAGAATAATTTCATTGACTTCTGATTCACTTGCATTTGTTTATCTTAACACATTCAACAAAACAAGAAGATTTTTGGGGCTTGTTTATTGTTAACATTTTGTGTCTGACAACCGTAAAGTACCAGACATTTGAAACGGATTAAATATAATCAAAGCAATTACCCAAGTTCTTTTGTATTTTTTTACATCATTTCATTTTTGCTTTTATTTTTGATTTTCGATTTTCCAATTTGAGCATTTATTCACAATTTTATCACTAAGCGTGTCAGATGTGTCATTCTTCTTTCTGCCACTTATTATTATTATTTCTTCATTCTTCTCTCCATCATTCTACTTGTTTACCTGAATGTCGAAAGTTGTCTCTGTCGTCGTATGAGAACGTCTCCATTTCCCCGGTGTTATACGTCTTACACAGACCCAACTCCTCAGTGGCTTGTAACAATGTGCACCGTGGGGCGGAGACCATGATGATGTCACCAGTGGCATCTTCACCTGGGTGGGCCAGCAATGCTGCACCTGGGGAAGTGGAGGAGTTATCCACACTCTTATTTTGAAATGTATGCCCCAAAGGGTAAAGAACAAAATGGAGTTAATTATGTCACTGAAAAAAATATGAACCTTTTCTTATTACAAGTCTTGATTTTACTTAATATTTTTGACGTAACATCCACCTGAGGGAAAATGATATGTCATGTTGTGCATGTGCATGAGTCTTTATTTTATTTTTGTCTTGAACTCACATCGCACACCCAGAGAATATTTGTGCACATGACACTTTTTTTTTTTTTTTGGCATTTATCCTATCCATGAGTAGCAGTGAGCAGTGAGCCTGTCGTGCCCAGGGGCCCCTGATCAAAGGGAACTGGCTGGAGCGGACCTGACACATTTTTGGTTCAAGGGGGGAAACAGGGAAATGCATTATGTAATATTAGCAGAAAAATTATACAAGCAAACCACACACACACACACGCACACACACACACACACAATAGGTGAGATGTTCAATCGAAAAGTGTGAGGATTTGGGGTCCCATTAAAAAAAAAAAACAATTTAAAAAAAACAGGACTTCAGGCAACATGACTTGAAAATGACTGGGAGACAATTGCAGGCTCCTTCCAGCATGTTTAAAGACAAACATATCAAATGAAACATATTCTTTCCTTCTGCTCCCACATCAATGTAGATTCTTGGTGTTTGACCTGTGTGTCGTGTTTGACTTGGAACTTACTCAACTCAACTGTATTAAGAGAGCACTTTAAAACAACCATTAGAGCAAAAATAATTCCTACAACAACAAATCATAAAACACTAAATAAATAACAAAGACAGTAGAAAGCACAAAAACAGTCCAACTAAAAACAAGTCTCATGCTGAGTCAAAAGTTACTTATTACTGAACAAATTAATTGCCGTACTGATCCAGTCATGTACTTTTTCAAACCATGCTCATTAAAAAATGCTGGGTTGTTTTCCTAACCCACTCATTGGGTAGCTATGGATTTTCAGCAGATTGGGTTACTTTTACCCACAGTTGGGTCCATTATTTTGACACAAAACTTGGGTTGAAAATTGGATTTGGGCGGCTGAAGATCTGAAGCATTCTCAGAAAACATGCGTTGCGGCTGGACGGCTCAGTGGGCCACTTATTTTGGACAGAGGGGTTGGGGTGGAAGTCCTGGTCAGTTGGATGTTCCATTGTTGTGTGAGGTACTGATAACATGGTCATTAATCCCTTACTAGCTTTCATTCATCTGTCTGGTTAGTTGTTACCCGATGTTGGACCAAAATCTTGACCCAACGTGCTAGGTCGAATACTCAACTCAATGCATTGGGTATAAATAGCCCAGCATTGGCGCTGTCCCTTTCGGACCCAGCATTGGGTTAGCTATTTCACCCAATTTGGGTTACTTTTGACCCAGCAGTTAAGAGTGGAGTTATTCTTACTGCAAGGCAACATGTCATCTTGCGAACTATAGAATACTGCGTTATTTGCTCAGCAGTGGATTGATTCAAGTTGACATACTGTGTCACTTCAGGAGCATATTGTCACCCCATTTAACTCAACTCAACTGTATTTATAGAGCACTTTCAAACAGTCATCGCTGCATACAAAGTACACACACACACACTACTATACAAAAAAAATGAGGGTGCACTTCTAATGAAATGTCATGTTTGTGTGTACAAATTCACTGAGTGCATGAAGTATCTCACCTCCTTCTTTCTGTGGAGTTCCAATCAATTTGATGAGCCATCTTTTGGTCTCAGGACGGACCTTCTCACCAAGTTTCAACAGAACCAGTGGCTCAACCCGCTCCGACACACAACAAGGGCAGCTAACCTTTGTCCATCCCGGCCCTGTTGCCGTAGTAGCCGTGGCCTTGTCACTTGGTGACTTCTCAGGGTGCGCCTCGAAGATGCTTCCTCCACCGTCGTCACATCCTGCCTTACTCATGATGGCACTGAGAAGAAGGAGAATGTGGTGAAATGAGCAACAGCAGTCTTAAAACATACTCTATGTTGATGTGCCAGATTGCTTCTTTCATCAAATTGCTTGATTTACCAATCATATTTTGAAAGAACCCATGAAAACTCTTTGGAAATAGTATAACAACAACAACAACAACAAAGATTTTGTTATTTTCCCATTGAGAGAGAGAGATTATATCCTTGTGCTCCTTAAATTATTCAATGTTGTGCACATCAGCCTCCTTGTTGATGTGGAATTAATGTCCTACAGAGCATTATTGGTGTTGTGACTCTCTCCAACCCCACACTGTCTTAGTGGAATTCGGATTCAGACAAAGACCCTTATGTAGTTCTCGTGGTGTCGATTACCAGCTATTTTCACTCGGGTGAGTTGAAAAAATTGAGAGAGGAAAACAAGAGCACTTTCGGACTTTGTGTTGTTTTTTTAATCACGACTTTTCTCGACAGTCTGCACATTTAAAAAAAAAAAAAAAACAGACAGTGCACATGACTTTATGGTTCGTCACAGTCTTATGACCAACAAATAAATGTCTATTGTTTTAACTTCTTGCTCGTGGTTGAAGGACCCAGGAACTCGATGGCAATAATTTGGTGGTTGGTTGGCAGATTGGTGATTTGAAATAATGGACCCACCTTTACCCTTGTAACATCAACAAAAATAGTTTGATTTGCTGCAGCGTTCAAGAGAGTGACATGTGATGTGAATGTGAAATGTAGTGTTATGTGTGTGTGTGTGAAGCTTTGTGGACAACCACTGTATGACGCAGATGCCCTGATATATAGTGCACTCCATCCATCCATCCATCCATCCATCCATCCATCCATTTTCCGATCCGCTTCATCCTCACAAGGGTCGCGGTGGGTGCTGGAGCCTATACCAGCCGTCTTCCGGCAGTAGGCGGGGGACACCCTGAACCGGTTGCCAGCCAATCGCAGGGCACACAGACACGAACAACCATACACACACGCACTCAACTAAGAGGGACAATTTAGTGTTCAATCAGCCTGCCATGCATGTTTTTGGAATGTGGGAGGAAACCGGAGTACCCGGCGAAAACCCACGCAGGCCCGCGGAGAACATGCAAACTCCACACAGGGGGGCCGCAGTCGGAATCGAACCCACGACCTCTGCACTGTGTCGACGCGCTAACCACTGGAACACTGGGCCGCCCCTCGTGCACTCCATTTACCATTTTAATCACATCAGAGTTTTTTTCTGTTGGACTTATGAAGTGTTTTGTTTTGGGGGTTTTCTGGGAGCGGCGGCGGGTACTGATGAACCACGGAAATTTGCAGAGGCAGAAGCAATGACAAAAGGGCAGTTAAAGTAACTTGATGTACTGACCGGCTGACGTTTACAATTTGGTTCAGCTTGAAAAATGACGGACTGAGATTGACGGACTGGCGCCCAGGCCGCTGACCAATGACGGACTGACAACATTTTGTAAATTTCCTCCCTTTGGAAATATGTGTTCCAAGATAATAATAATAAACGAGACATTGGTCGCTTAGATATGCATTGAGGAAAATACAGCAATTAATACTCAATTCATTGACCATAAATGACATACTTGGGTGGAAATGCACCATCCCTATACGGCAATCACATTATTGATATAGTATTTTGTCCAACTTCAGGTGGTTATGGTTTATTGATGATCTTATTTAGCTTCATAAAAAGGCCCAAATATCAACAGAACATCTCAGTGTGATGCAATGTAAATGTGTACCACTGCAACAACTGCAGTAATACACAAAAACACAAATTTGGGCCTTATCTTTCTCGTTAAAAGCAAGATCTTTGAGAGTGTATTGGAGCTCATTTGGAAATGTACCAAATGAATGTTCTCTGAGTGTATTCCATGATAACGACACAACACTGTGAATGTATTACATGATAATAACATAACACAACACACTTAAGGAATTTATTGTGAGGCTGCATGTGAAGCACTTTTACAGTTAGAGACAGGAAGTTGTTTTTGTAGACGTATCAAACTGCAATGCAAAGACATAGTGAGAGTGCAAAAAAAGGGCAGTCACAAGCGATAGCAGAAGCCACGCATTCAGCTTGAGCTATGATTAGAAGGAGGGAGCGAAAGTGACGTGACGTGACAAAGAGGATGAATTAAGAAATACAACACCTGGCAGGGCCTGGGTGATGATGAGATTCTGGTCTCCAGTCCTCCAGCAGGCCTCCAGCAGGCCCACCACACCCCCTACTACTGAGGAACACGAAGAGGGGTTCATCTAAGTCAGCTTTGGTGAAAACAGCAGAAATAACACCCAGTCACTCTGCAAACACTTACTCAGCCCGCAGAGTACTCGCAGCTTTCTTTGCTATGTGTGTGTGTGTGTGTGTGTGTGTGTGTGTGCATGTATGGAAAGAATGCAGAGGAACTTCCTTTGACTGCAGGGTGTGGAGGCTTGTTTGGTTTATATTCAGGCTCCTCCCTTAGGCCTGCTCACCGCCTTACTGCTGTTGTTGCTGCAACCCTGGGTCCTACTGCTCCACCCGTCTTTTTGATTGTGAGATCAGTCAATGTCCCTCTCTCTTCCTCTCCCTCTCTGACACACACACACACACACACACACACACACACACACACACACACACACACACCCATCCATTTTCAACACCACATATCCTGACTACACCCTGAACCGGTCACAAGGTACATACAGAGAGAAACGACCATTCACATCCACATTCACACCGTCACTGAGTGGGAGCCGATCCCATGCTGCCCTCACACAAGTCCTTCGTGTGTGCCACTACACCATCAGCGGCCTCACTTTATATGTATATAGTACTGCATATATATGTGTATATATAGATAGATAGATAGATAGATAGATAGATAGATAGATAGATAGATAGATAGATAGATAGATAGATAGATAGATAGATAGATAGATAGATAGATAGATAGATATTATAGTCATTATTTTTCATTACCATTGACA
>CAAKHF010011953.1:3039-15379 GCA_901007745.1 Hippocampus kuda
TTTGACATTGAATGGAGGTTCATGTAACTATCAACAATCCTGTATCGAACGCAAATGCACTGGTGGAGGAGAAACTTTGCACATTACACCAATTTACAATGTACACAAAAGAAAGGGTTCCGTCAGTCGTCATCTGTACCTGTGGGTAAAAAACAAAAAAACAAAAAGGACGTTTCGCTTCTCTCACAGAAGCTTCGTCAGCGGTAGACAACTCTGAAGTCTCCGTGAAGACTCCGGGAAATTGTTGTGCGCTAAAAGCTGAGCGTGGCCTATTTGAGGACTGGTTGGGGATGGTTAGTCACGCCCCTAGGTGAAGAGGCCCATTGATATCTAAATTCCCTATCGTTGGGTCTTGATTAGGCCTATTGTTTGGGCTAGGGCTGAATAGCTACTTTCAGTTAGGCTGATCAGCATGTCTATGTCCCTTGGTGGTCAACAAGTTATTGTAAATAGGAGACAGGTTAAATCTGGTGCCTCCTTCACGGTTCAGAGAGGGTGAACATTTTTTGACAAAAATTGCTTCCTTTACTCCCCTTTCAAACCATCTCTTTTCTGTTGCTAAGATTTTTACTTGTTCATCTTCAATTGTGTGGTTTGTTTCTTTTAAGTGTGCGTAAACTGCACTTTTGTTATCATCGTTTTTCCATTTGTGTTGATAAAGTCTTTTCTTGAGTGTTTGTTTGGTTTCACCGATGTAATGTTCCTTGCACTCACTTTCTTGGCAACGGATGGAATAAATCAGATTGCATTTTTGGGTGTTTGGAACCCGGTCTTTGGGGTGTACTAGTTTTTGTTTCAATGTGTTTATCGGTTCACCTAGGGGCGTGACTAACCATCCCCAACCAGTCCTCAAATAGGCCACGCTCAGCTTTTAGCGCACAACAATTTCCCGGAGTCTTCACGGAGACTTCAGAGTTGTCTACCGCTGACGAAGCTTCTGTGAGAGAAGCGAAACGTCCTTTTTGTTTTTTTGTTTTTTACCCACAGGTACAGATGACGACTGACGGAACCCTTTCTTCAATGGAAACTTGCTGTACGACTGAGAGCCTTCACAAGCAATGTACACAAAAGCGGTTGTCATTTATTTATTTAAAATAGGTTAAAAAAAATCTGTATTGACTGATATGAAATACTAATGTGGACCATTTTTCAGCCATACTACCCAACCTTTCTAAGCACATTATGTTCAAAAAGGCATTTATTTAATCTTTTTATTGATCTGTTTATTTAACTTTTTCATAATTGTTTCGTGACTTCTTATTCAAGATTAAGTATTATATGATCAAATAAAATTACCTAAATTCAGCCATTTTTTTTTTCTCTCCGGGTCGTTATTTTCAAAAGTAAAATAAATAAATGAATAAAAAATCTTACATGTTTTGATATCAGCCAACATGAAAAACCTAAATCATGATACACTTTGCAGTCATAACGCCCAGTTCTATGTGAAATGATCCTAAGCTTTGAACGTTCTTTGTCTTTTGCTTGCTCCCCGGCTCACTGCAATCGAAACAACTTATTTCTACGCAGTGTCTGCAGTAATATTAGTCCATGTGGAAAAATGATCACTGTGAAGCTTCAAGCCAGAGACTTTGTTTCAACGTTTTTTTTAAATAATTAAATCAATTCGTTCGATTAAATGTTACACTCCTAGTGCACACATGCCAATAATGGAATCTAATTTGAGTATTTTTCCTCTCTTCCAATCACAGTTAAGGGCCCAATTGTCCAATGTCTCTAAAAGATGATCCTTCGTGTTTGTCCAGTGGTGGTGTGTGTTGAGTGTTTTTTTCCCTCCCAGACTTGGTCAGAAAAGTCTGGCCTTGGTAGTCTCATAAACATAACAGAGGCAGGACGATGACAGTCATTTCTTCTGCCTTGTTGTGTTGAAAACATTTGTCACCATCCGACAACTATTACGTACATTGCGCCAGACGCTATCTAATTATCTGATTGGGAGAGGCAGATATAGTACATGCTAGTTCCTCTGCTGCGGGAAACTGTGCAGGTCCTCTGCTCATTTTTTGTTTCACACAGCAATCTATACCATGCGTCAGTGATACTCGCAGATTTCTCTGCTCGTGTAAAGAAAAAGAAAATCACGCATCGCTCCTCTACTCCCTCATTCCCACAGCGCCTGTGGTCGAGCAAATCAGGTCCATAATTATTCTGCCAATCAATTGGGAGCACAACCATGGCTGTGCGGCAGTTAAACGCTGACAAGAACGACCTGTGTCCAAAAAAGAAATAGATAAAATAATTGAAATGAAAAGAAAAAGGGAGCAAAGATAAAACCAACATTTCCTTTATACACACAAATTCTTCCAAAGGCAAAAAAGACCCCTTTGTTTCATCAATCAAAAGCCAAACACAGATAGTCTTCTAAGTACAGCTGTACGTGGTGGAGAGGCTAGCAGGCAAAGAAGACAGGGTGACAGTGGGAAAAGGGGGGGTAGTAGGCGGCGGATCAAGTGAGACACTTCAGGCTGTTTGAAAAGGCCTCAAAATCAAGCAAGCTTTGCTGACCTGAATGTAGAAACGGCCAAGTCGAGAGACAAAAATTGTCTTCAGAGATGAAGAAAACAAAGACATTTTGTTGTTATCGCTCAATATGAAAGACTTATATTGTGATACACGTTTCCGCCATATCGCTCAGCCCTGTTAGCGACATTTAGTGATGCTTAGAGACAACACGCAGATGTTTGGAAAAGTGCTTGCGAAAGACAGATGCTGACATTTAGCTGCAATAGTGGACAGTATAGCAAAGAGTAGCGACTATTTCTCACTCCTCTGCCACTCTTTGAGAACATTTGAGACTGTTTGCCAACTGCTGGAGTCGCAGGCGAATCTATAAACCCAACCCAGTGAAAAGGTGCGAGTATCAGCTTCAGGTCCACTTTATTGTCAAATGTGCTCTATGTGCAGCATACAGCACAGATAAGATTTTGATGAAGTAGAATTTGATTTTAATTAACCTTCTGTACTTGTTAAGGTTGGCAACACAAAATATCAAATTTTAGGTCAATCGGAAAAGGGATTTGGGAGCTTCAGCCTGCCAAACGTTAACATTTTTGGCAAAAACGGATGTGGCCGCCTTCTTTGGAACGCTTGGGTCTCAAAAACTACTGGGTCAATCGTCACAAAACGGGTATTCTTGGGAAAGGAATTCAACAAGGATTCATTGAAAAGACACATTTTTTTAGTAACTTGATCTTTTCATCTATAATATGACCGAGTAATTGACCCTGCGGATCACATGACCTCAACAAAAGTTTTCATGAAATGTAATTTCTTACGTGTTCTCTAAAAAGTTTCGCAGATCTATTTTTTTTTTTTTTTAGCAGCAATAAGGAGTCAAAGTATCCACACTCTCAGATACTCATTGAATAATCCATGAATATTCAACTTTCAATGAATACAATGAACATTTTGGAGTCAAGCCCGCATCATTGAGCTGGCATGTCGCATTTGTATGAAGAAAGTCACAACACAACAGACCTCAAAGTCAATTTTAAAAGGCAACCATCTCACCAGATTTCTTCAAGTGGTAACAAAAAAAAAACACAGCGGGACACGAAAAGGCCGTCCATTTACTGACAGCTTGCAATTATAACGCCCCACAGACAGCTTTGGTCGCTTTATAGTGAAAGAGCTGCAGACATTCAGCACCGCTGAGAAACCAGCCTTCTTTTTTTTTTTTGATAGTCACATCAAAATTGCCCTGAAAAAAAATAAAATATATTTCCACGCAGCCATTCTAACCGTATATACTGGTGAAAAAGGACATTCTGAAAGAGACTCGGCCACTACACACGTGCTTTTATGTGTATATATTCAAGTGCAATATTTATGAGCAGAGCAGAAAGTCATTTTTAATTTTTTT
The DNA here is from genome assembly GCA_901007745.1 of Hippocampus kuda. Lineage (NCBI taxonomy): Eukaryota > Metazoa > Chordata > Actinopteri > Syngnathiformes > Syngnathidae > Hippocampus > Hippocampus kuda. The sequence goes on from CAAKHF010011953.1 coordinate 6,923, forward strand.
TATGTAAAATATTTAGAGTACTCCATTTCAATAGCAGTGCTAAATATTCTTGAGAAATTAAAAGTGGATTGATCCTAAAAAAGAATGTACTTGAATTATTACACTCTAATATCATTATAACAGTGGCGTGAGGAAAAAAAAAAAGCAACAATCCTGTCGTTCATCATAATAGTTTTTGGGAAAGTATTTTAAAAATTGTTATCGTGCCAGGCCTACCTATTGCTTGGTCAAAATGGGTCTTTGATGAGCCATAAGGTGTTTTGCGACATGACGATTTAATGACTGGTGGGTCAGGCGCTGACGATGGATGGAAACAGTATGCGATACTTCTGAATATGAAATGCTTTGATTTTTCCCCAAGAGGAAAAATTCAATTTACACTTTGAGGAGAAGTAGTGAGTACTGTGCCACAGTGTTACGTCCCAATTAATTCAAACGAAACGAATTGGGGCAATGCAAAATAAGCGGCTAGTTTCTCCAGCAACCATTTCTAAGATGCATATTTCTGTCCGGTCTGCAGCAGGGACTGAACCTGAGAGCCTCCAGTCCACAGTGCTTACACACTCAACTACAACAGAAGAGGCAGTGAGACACGCCAGAAGAAGACACTCATGATGCAATCTGCAAGCCATCACGAAGACAGAATAGTCATCCAACATTCCAGTAATTGAATAACGCTTTCAAGGGGATCAGAGCTGTGATCAGGAGTGCTTGTGGTCCTAATGGCTTGCTGGGAGTTGGCCTTTGTTTTAGCATGTGGCGTGGCTGCCCTGACATCGACCATGCGAACCCAATTACCTTGGTCTCACCGCCTGGGGGCCTGCATTAACACACACCCCCACCTCGCGCCCCCATGAGAGGCTGACTCCTTGCCAGCCTGGCAGCCAGTGAAGGCCTGCTGCTGAATCACAAATAGACCACTTGTGTATGCACTGGCGGACAGAGAATTTTGGTGACAACTTGGAGGAGCCCGTCTCCGTGCGCTTTCTGCAAGATCAGGTCAGGTTTGAGTTGCTGAACCCTTTCGCTAAAGTTGAAATCTGTTCAGTATTGAATGAGGTTTATTGCCGGTGGCCCACTTTGGTCCTTAGGAGAACTCCATGATATATCAAAGCTCATAGTCTGAGATTATTTCCCTTGCAAACAGAGTAATTAGTCTTTCCATCCATCTAGCGCGTAATGGGTAGCACAGACTCAGTATCAGGCGGAGTCTGTGTTGCACAAGTGTACAATAGAGGTCTTTGTTGATTGTTTTAAATGTGTTTGCAAACTGCCTATCACACAGCCCTCTTGATGAGTCGTGAAAGAGCAGGGGTGTCAAACTCATTTTTGTCGCGGGCCACGTTATAATTACCGTTTACCTTGGAGGGCCGTGATGACTGAAACTATATAAAGAAGTCAAGAATAACGTTTTATTCAACTATTGTTTCAATAACTGTAATAAATGGGTTTGATAACAAGAAAATGCTTACAATATGTCACTGATTTATTACGGATGAAAATTTGAAATTTTAGTACACATTTTAGCAAGTATCATGGAAGTTGTCATTTTTGATTTGCTTTCGCGGGCCACATCTTGCCCCCGGCCTTGAGTTTGACACGTGTGATCGAGGCTCACCTAATTCAGGAGGCGCTCCCACAATTGTCAGTGGTGATTCCGAATGGCGAAATCTGATGATTAATATAAATGTTCAACTGGTAAAATTGTAACCCCAGCTAATTACTGGAAATGTTATTGCTCAGTAACCTCTGCCATTCCTTTTCTTCATGACTGAACAGGAAAAAAAATGATTGCCGGTTGTTGCTAAAGGCTTGAAATAACACGAGTTTTATATGCACATCGCTTAAGATTGGTGTTAGCGGTACAATTAAGAGCATTTTACTTGTAAATCAATATTCAATCGCTGAGGAATCATGAACAGGAAATTTACGGCTATACATAGCTAAGCACTTCAATATTTTATAAGTTCTCTTTAACACCTTCCAAAGTGACACGCATTTCCTGCGTAAAGCTGTTTTTAAAATGCTCCTGATATAATCGTAGTACACTGTACCTGTAGATAATATGTTTCACTGCTAAAGTGCTCTTTGTGTTTAACAAAACAAAAAAAAACATTTATGTGTCACCAATTGTGAGATTCCCAGGGAAAAAAAAAAAAAACTTTCAGAGCATATTGCTACGGGGCGGCCACCGGCCATAAATCAATGACCTTTCCTCTGAGCCATAATCCAGTCTGCACAAGATATTTCACAACAGCACCGAGCAAGGGATTTCAGGAAGATCGTTTTATAATTGTGTCTTCTAATCTACAAAGACACTGGCTAGCCAATGGCAGACTTTGACCTTGCGACGAGGGCTGTGGCAAGATCTCGATTATATGCATCGTATTGATACACCGATGTCAATGAGGATTTAATCTGGCAGGAATGCTCTCAAAACTGTCAACACGACTCACATGTGCAACTAATGAAAACATGATTTATGACCACGTTTTTGTTAAACAACTGCCATTGCAGCGCCCTTCATTTGGTTTTGATGAAGAGTCAATGCAGCCTATTGTCCTTACTTGGTTTAAATTGAACACGTTCCAAACCTGGATAATGAAAATGTTAAGGTTGCGTTTGATTCATTGAATTCAACCGTTTTCCGTTTTCAAAAAAATGATTTTAACTCATACATTTTAGAATAAAGTTGATAATGTGTAACAACAATGCTGAGCGGAAATATTGCTTGTTAAACATTTTGAGAGGTTTCAACCTCCGCTATTTTTAAATCCGTAATTATGTTTGCTTGCTCCACTACTTGCTGTGCCATTCATTTTGTTTTCATTCAATAGTGGGGCCAATTAGGCCTCCATGACATTGGAAATATATGCGATATGGGTGTTGAATATTGCGAAATCAATTTTATTGTGACATTTAACTGGACCAAATGCAATGAGATATTTATTAGCTATTGCATTTAAAACAATTGGAAAAATAAGCAGCCGTAGTGCATTCTTATCAAATTATTTGTTAAAAATACTTTATTCGGGTGGGATGCAACATTACAATCAGTTACTCTTATGCCAACGTCAGACTACAAAAATGTAACCTGATTTTGAGCCAACAGATGTGTCACAGACAAACGTTGTGTCTTGTAGCCGATTGTGAGTTGACTTGACGCGCCATAGGCCGTGAAGTGTGACATACACAATGATCGGGCATCTGCGATGCTTCACGACCACAACGACGAAAATCTTGGATGTCAGAATTTTTGTTCGTCTTGCCGCATAGTGTGACAGGTCATATGTCATCGTTCGATCGGTTCTTCGGCATTGACCGATAGGAAGACAGTGCCCTCCTACTTATGGCGAGAGACTGGACGTGGCGCACACACTCACAATGTGATGTGCAATATTTAAAAAGTGACTTGAACAAAAGGGGGAATATTGGAAAGTATACGTAGCGTTTCAAATCATGCTACCTTTGCTAACTGCAAAGCTCATAACTGATTAGGAAACGGGGTGTCATTAAAGTTATTTTTGGAGAATAGACAGTCCATGAACAAAATGAAGTTTTAGGTTGTTTGATAGACCAAATTAACCTTTCATTGAGAATACTTTTATACAGGGTAATGAGCAAAAATATAGCATTTTAACAAAATGGCAAAAAAAAAAAAAATCACACAGGCTGCCATGGATGACTGGTTTTATTTTCATATTATTTTTCCAGTCATGCTGCAAAAGACGCTCAGCCTTCTTCAGTTACACAGAAATTGTGATATATTGTGGTTGTCCCACCTCCACACCCCCGCAAAAAATAAAAATAAAAAATCGATCACTGCAATATCGTCGTATCGTTGGCAAACTTATGATTCCCCAGGCTCAATAATACTTTATTCTCTATCAACAAGAGCACGGACATGTACACCATCCTCCTAACAGGTGAAATACAGCACAAGTGATGAATTATTCACAAAAAGGGTGTGAACACTCTCAACAAGGTAACCATCACCACACTCGTACAATGCTTGACACCGTCTGTGTTTATACAAGATGAGAAATTCCTTTGGCATTCTCATATCTACAATGGTTAAGGAGGGGAAAGTCAGCCATGACCAAATAATGAGAGGCAGACCAGAAATATGTTTTCATTGGGAATAAGCAGGTATTAATGTCTCTATGCCTATACCTGTTCTCCTCGCGCTGCTCCCTTCCACATCGTTTCAATTAATTTGGTTACCTGGAGACAATGTTGCTATTTACCAGGGTGGGGACGAGGGAAATGGAAGCAGCAACCATTGTTGGTTTAAGCTTTGCTGGAAAAATAAAATTGATTTGATTTAGGGTGCTTGTTGCCTTTCAGAAGTCACAATAAGTCGTGATAAACCCTCGAGGCTTGGGCGGAAAGAAGGCACATGAACAAATGTCAAGTTATTACAGTTGAGGGAAAGGATGATACCCAGGCAATAAAAAGGCACAAATCAACCACAGTGAGCAGTGTCATTAATTGATCTCCAAATGCAGTGAATGTGGCAAAAAAGGATAATTTCAATACTTCCATCCATCCATTTCCCGATCCGCTTCTCCTCACAAGGGTCGCGGGGGGTGCTGGAGCCTATCCCAGCTGTCTTCGGGCAGTAGGCGGGGGACACCCTGAACCGGTTGCCAGCCAATCGCAGGAATTTCAATCCTTCAATATTTCAATAAACCAGTGCAGCCCAAACTCGAGCGTCAGTCACGATGTGAACACGACTGGCGAATGGAAAGTTTGGGTGCAGTCATACGATAGAAAGAATAATAGAGAAATCACACTTTTCTATCGTCTTCCTGACATATATCGTCATATCGTCCAACAGAGTTTTTTTTTCCTCCCCGAAACAGAGCTGAGTTACGTAAAGACAAAGAAACACCATGCAAGAACAGGAAGAACAAGCAAGGAGTCACGATTGGATCCTCAAACCTCAGAACTGTGAGAAAGACTTGTTATACACAAGTCCAACAGGCTACTGGAGAAATAAAAATCTATTAATGAAAATCAAAGAGCCATTAATCATTATAATTAATTTTTAAGGGATGGAGAACCTCTGGTCGACTGTTCTGACCAGTTGTATCGTTTGTATGGATATAGCAGAATTTGCCAAAGCTGGCGTTTATGTTATTCAATGTAAGACAACAAAAATGTCTTAGCTCAGAAAAATCAGCTGCAGCCATAAACCTGTAGCTACTAGAAATATACTCTATATCACATTTCCAACAAGCACATGCCTGCCCCAGATCAGACACTTTTCACCTAAATGCATCAAGAATCAATATTACCACTTTTATCAGGGCTTTTATGAAATTGGAGCACACAGGAAAATGTTCGCCCTTCCGAACTGAAAGGATTATGAAATGGATACGCGATCCAGAAGGAACAACAGCGATATGGACAAAGCTACCAGACACGACGTGGAGACTGCCACCAGACGATCCCAGAAACGCAGGAACTCCCTCTGTGGGAAGAGCGATTAGTCAAGCGGCAGGAGAAACCGTAACGCTTGTGAAACTGTCTGTGGTGTTTCCAACAGGGAACTCTCTTTTCAAAGATGAGGAAGGTGAAAAGGCTTGCGTGGGCAGCTGACATTTTCATTTTGTTCCAGGGTAATGTCTGCCATGATCGGTCAACAGCAGCCTTCAAGCTAGTGAAATCACTTGAGTTGGATCGGTAAAGAAGATGTGCCCACTACATTTACTGTTGTTGGATGATCTTGGGGTGGAGGGGTGGTATTAGGGGCTATTTTCCTCATACTTAAACCTTAAATTTGTTTGGGGAAAAAAACTGGAGATGCACTGTGAGAATGAAGGCTGTTTTAACTCCCAACCGGTCAGACAGCCTTCGGATGAATATTCCTGTCTTTTTTGTTTGACTATTTGGCACACATGTTGTAGCTTTTTGTTTGGCATTATTATGCCGAGATCACAGACCAAAATACCTTTTGGATTTCAGCTCACCGTAGTACGATTCAAAATGGCAAACCCTAATCTGGCTTTTGGCTTGCATTTCCACCCATTCAACGTGGGAAAAGCCCTACCAGCATATACTGTCAATAGTTGATGATTTGGAAGCGTGAGCCCTGACCTGGTGCGTGCAATTACACTATCAAGTATGCAAGTTGCATAACATCACACCAACATGACAGCATACAATTTGACCGAAAAGGGGAACACGACATTACAACAAAATGATCCTGAATGATCGTTTCTATAAAGAAAATCGAAATTTTCTCGCCATCTTTGTAAAGGCAGTGACGAGACACCCTACCACTACAACACTTGTGTGACCAGTACCCAATCAAATGGGTAACAAAAAGTCAGATGGTACAGATTGCTCAGTTTTTTAGTATTATTTCATATTTTCTCATTTGACAGGGGAAAGAGGGGGACACATTTTAGTAATAAACCGCATCAAAACATCGAAAGAAAGATCATCCTACTAAGAGTAAAATACGAATCCAAATTTTCGCCACATTCTGAGGTAGATTTTGTCAAGTGGCCGTACGATATATGGTATAATTCTTATCCCATGGGAAATGACAATTAATCTGCGATCAATCTGTGGCACTCATCAAAAATCTTTACATTAATGGGTAGCGACAGCGGCCAAAGCGCCACATCGATTGGTTGCTTAATTTTTTATGGGTAAAATAAAATCCAAACGGGACAGCTATTGAACTTCACAGTGCTGAATAATGTGATTTACCGCACTCTTTAGGGACTAAATGGCTGATCGTAAATAAAACATTTTGAGGTCATTTGAGGTAGACAACCCTCTCAGGTGACTAGAATTAATTGCATTTGCTTGATTGAGTTATCAAGTACCTACGATTTGTGAGATATTCTCAGTGGGATGCAATCTTTTGACAAATTTTGATGCGGTTGACTGTGTAACTGCAGGGCAGCCTCCTATCAGTCAAAATTGGCATGTTGCACTTTATTAAAACACAATGAATTAAAACTGAGAATCACAGATGTTACCGTTTTTATGATAATTGAACCACCGAGACGGTCCCACAAAGCTTCGCCGGGCTGGATGTAGAGCCGGTCAATTAATGAAAATTAGATTTTAGTGCTCGCAAACTTAAAAACTGAATAATCAAAGAAAGGAACGATGCGGTGTGTTTGTACGTTTTCATTGTGAAAGTACCCAGAATGCACCATGTGGCTTGTGCAGCAAATACTTTATATGTGTGTAATTCTACCCTCGCTGAGCATGATTTAAACTGTTTAATGACAACCCAGTTGGAGTTCACACTCTTCAGGAGGGTCGCTGGGGTGCTGGAGCCGATCCGAGCTGTCTTCGGCCAGGACGCGGGTACACCCTGAACTGGTTGCCAGCCAATATGAATGAAAATAATTGTGATTATAATTTTTTTTCTGTAATCGCCTAGCCCTTGCTGGACATGCTCATGTCACCTCCACGCGAGTAATCGAAGGTCAAGAGAAGCTTGGTGCTATTTACGCCACACCAGCTAGCTAGCAACAAGCTTCGGCTAAGTAGCTGGTGCTGCTAAACATATTGCGAAGTCGCTCTTGAGTCAGTCATCATCGCTTTCATGGTGGCGAATAAGATACACTTCTGACAAGTATTGTTTCCCCCGAGGGGATTATGAGGATAAACAGAAAAGTCATGCTAATTGCTACGCTAACCTAAGATTGAGAAACATTTAGGGATGGGCAAGTGCTAATATCATGTATCGTACCAGGCTGATACTGGCCTTATTTCAATATTTCGGGTATTCGTGATGGCGTGATGGTGGCCAATACCACCATTGCAGTGCATTATTAGTCACCACAACATGGACTTACAGCGCCAAAAGGTGCAATAACTCAACTCAACTCAATTGTATTTATAGAGCACTTTAAAAACAACCACTGCTGTCTAAAAGTGCTGTACATGGAGTAAATATTATATATATAACAATAAACAAAAAAAATAAATTAATAACAAAGACAGTAGAAAGCACCAAAACAGTAAAACTAAGATCAAGTCTGAGTCATGCTGAGTCAAAAACCAAAGAATATAAATGAGTTTTGAGACGAGTTTTAAAGATGGGCAGCGAGGGGGCTTGCCGAATGTTCAGTGGGAGGTCATTCCAAAGAAAAAATATGAAAAAAAATAAGCGACCAGGAGTTGACCTTTGGCCACAATGCAAGGCAGGATTCGAATTAAGTAATTTTAAGCTATCCATCCATCCATCTTCCGAGCCGCTTAATCCTCACTAGGGTCGCGGGAGGTGCTGGAGCCTATCCCAGCCGTCTTTGGGCAGTAGGCGGGGGACACCCCGAATTGGATGCCAGCCAATCGCAGGGCACACAGAGACGAACAACCATGCACGCTCACACTCACACCTAGGGACAATTTAGTGTGTTCAATCAGCCTGCCATGCATGTTTTTGGAATGTGGGAGGAAACCGGAGCACCCGGAGAAAACCCA
>CAAKHF010011953.1:19618-32240 GCA_901007745.1 Hippocampus kuda
ACCCCCTGCCTCAAAAAAAGCAATTAGAGATTAAAGAATTTGACATCTTAACGGCATCTTCAAATCAGAGTCAACCCAATGATTAACAGAAGTAAAGTAATGCTAGGCATATTTGCAGAAGCTACAGGGCACTTCTATGCAAACACAACAGATAGGAAAATTCATTCGTTCCAATGTGTGGATGGATGGTGAGGTATTCTGCACTAATGTAACGAACATGTGGTGTTTACAGTCTACATGCTGATTATGTATGATTGTTTGTATTTGTGTGTGCAGCCGCCCCTTGCTCCAAGTCAAACTTTTCCAAGGAAATGAATAAGGAAAAACCCGAACAAGCAAAGTCCACATAGAAGAACCCGAGCGCAGATTTGAACCCAAAACTGCAGTTTGTGAGGCAGACATGGTAACCACTAAATTTAACATGCAGTACAACAGTGAGAAATGAAAATATGATCAACAACTTTAATCAAAGTGGCAACTGCATTTTATGAGTTCTTTCTCGGCCCCTGCACCATAAATTTGTGTATGATTTCAGAAAAATCAGTTAGCCTTTTGCTAGCTTGCTAATGCTAAGTTCACATAAACACATATTTTTGAGATATTCTACATAATATCTATATGTGTATGTGTACATGCAATGTTAAATTTAAAAAACTGTCCACATTAGGAATAGGAATTTCAAGAAAATATCCTTTCCTTATTTGAAAATTACATTTTTTTTTAAATGCTACGGTATGCTCGAAAATCTTCATCCTAGCCAGAGTTTTCAAAAACCTCAGATTTCAATACACTAAACTGTTTTGACAAAACGCTTGGGAAAAATAAGTACTATGCCTTCCGCCGCTGTCTCTCTCACTTGCATGATTCGTCCTAATCCAGATATTTAAAGCCACCTGTTCAAACTGCTATCATTACTACAACAAAGTAACTACAGCTCCGGGCAACCTAGGCTGGTTCAATTTAAAAGAGGGTTTGTCTACACGCATAATCTGAAAAGGTGGATGAAGAGCAACCTGAAAAATGATCACATGGATACGAATACCAGAGGATAATGACAGTTCTCAAGTTCTGGCGTGATTAGAGCAGGTTTTGCATGATACTGAGTGTACATCTAATTGAGGATCAAAGCTTAACTACTATTATGCGATAATAAAGGGAATCCTCTGGGATTCAGCCATGCTGACACAGTCTTAAAGCTTCCTAAATCTAAAAATGGGTGCCTTAAGTGCATTTTAAATGACTTATATTTACCCACTACACTGTCTCGCAAACAAAAAGGGAATCTTCTGGCACTCCTAGAAGACGGAGAAAGTAGGTCACTCAGTCTCCTGTGAGTCATAGGCTTTGGCAGGGGACCAAGAGGAGCAGGTATGAGGGAAACAGAGAGAGACCAGACGAATGGCAGACTGATGCACTTTCATCAGCACTTTTAAAAGGTCACCTGGTTTTCTTATGGACATTTACATCCTGCGATACAATGTGATCATGCGTAAACTTGGATGTTTAACTTTAGGAGAAAATATGAAGGTACCAGTGCTCAATAGCTGCGACATTATCTATTAGGACTGGAGTTAAAACTGAGACAAATTCCGTTTGTCTGCTCACTATTTGGCACCAATGGGATACGAGTATAGAAGAATAAAAGAAAAATTGAATAACCTCAGATGGGAATCTGATGTTGATTTTTAAAAAAAAATTCTTGCCAATAAATTTGGAAAATTGAAAAAGGACAGACTTGACCTACACTGTCAAAATGTGACTGTTGTCATCTAAAACAATCTATGACTGATACAGATGGGCGTTAATCCCAAAACAACACACTCACTGAGAATTAAGAAAAAATAATAAGTGTAGAATCAGAACTAGAGCAATAGTCTAGACCAGTGATTGCGAACTAGTACCACGAGTGGTACACAAGCTCCCTCTAATGCAGGGGTGTCAAATTTATTTTTGTCACGGGCCACTTTGTGGTTAGGGTTTCCTTTGGAGAGCCATTTTAACTATGAACCAAATTGCCTCATATTTCATAAACACAGCAAACCGATGACTAACTATAGTTTTGAAATCAGAGGCCATTTTGTTCAAATATTATTACATTTATTTTGAAAGAGGGATTGGTAACGAAAATGCCTGCAATAACCGAGCGCCTTTGAAGGTGAAGACAATTTGCAATTTTGGTATTTTAGCGAGAAAAAAATTGCTTTGGCGGGCCACATAAAGTGATGTGGCGGGCCGGATCTGGCCCCCGGGCCTTGAGTTTGCTCTTGTGATGCGCAAAATAAATTGATTTGCTGTGGATCAATAACCTTGAATGTGATTTTTCAGTTTAGTTCCCATACAAAAGTGCTTTGTCAGTTTGTTTTGTTCATCTACACTTTAACTGGTTGACTAAAAATGGTCTGTGTTTGTCTGTCAGGATGCTGAAGGGGCTGCAATATCGTTGTGTAGATGTGCTGGTTGAAGGGGATTACTCAATTGAAGTGGATTACTCAAAAGATTTTGGTTTGAGACTGAAATACATATCTGGTAACACCAGCCCTGGTACAATTCTGACACAACTCGTATGCTCTGATGGCAGCCGTGGCCATGTGTGTCCCTTGAGGAAGGCATCAAGACACTAAAAAGAGGTCCCCAGGCGCTACATGTACCACCCTCCCATCAGTATTTTAATACTGCATACATTCCCAGCAGTAAGGCAGGGTGATTTGTCAGATCGCAGGTGCAGGCACACTGCTTTCCAGGGCTCCGGGCTTCCCTCCCGAAGCCGCAGCTTGCTGGCAGAGTGGCTAGCTTTCAGGGTCAGAGCCCAAAATTTCCAAACAGTTCCTCGCTCTCTCTTTCTTTTTTTTTTTTTTTGGGTGAAGGAGGTGACTCAGCCTCATCAGAGCCATCAGTCACGCACTCACCTCGGGGACAGCACACATTCTGATGCCCGCGACGCTTTACAACCAACGCAAGCTTTAATTACGTCGGGCACGGACCGCGTCGCCTCGGCCGCAGTGTCCCCTCATCCCAAAATGCTCCGCCTGCTCATTCATCCACTCTGAGGGAGAGACACGCAGGCCAAAGGAAGTATGACTCATCCGCATAACAAGATGCATTCTTCGGAATTCTCTGCAGACGTGTTGTTTGCAAAACGAAGAGCACAGGAGGTGCAGAAAAAGTAGTAGTGCAGGCCAAAAAAAACCCCCCAAAAACAACAACAAGAAAAATGAAAAGGTAATCAAGCGCCCCAAGTGCCTGAGAGCAAGAAAGAAGTGAACGGGTTGGGTTAATAGAGCCAGAACAAGTATTCACTTGTGTGGGTTTCCTGGTCCACAGAGATCAACATTCTCTCCAAATCCAGAGAGAGAGAATCCTTGGCATTGATCGGGGGTTTTCTGAATCACACATGGAGACCACAAACCCTACATCTAAGGCTAATACGTCAGGTTTTACATGAAGCCAGGTTCTGAGAGGTTTTGATAAATGATTCTGCCGAGTGTGCCGAGCCCTTAGAGACAGAGAGGTATGAAAAGAAATGTTTTAATGATCAGGTCGAACAGATCCACCGCGGCCCCTTCCAACTGACGCCACATCAGGACTTGGCACTCGCCCGTGCAGATCACGAGCCTCGCGCACATTACGCGCTCTCCAACTTCTGCTCGAAGCCAAAGTCTCGGGACTGACTGAGCCCACATTTGCATGCAATTTAAAGCAGAATCCAAAATGCCAAGATCTCGTTTCGTGGACCCTGCATCGCCTGCCTTTCTCTGGGTAATTGAGAATGTTCGGATCGGGGCAAGCTATTCCTCTGTATGACTGCCCGACAAATGATTAATTGTAGAACCAACATGACTGATAGAGGTAGTCAATAAAATTCACTTTTCACATTAGCAATCTATCTTTGGCGAAATTTACATTGCAAGGTTCAAGTGACCGCTCAGATACATGACATGCCATCGTTGAAAGAAAAGAACGCATGGAATCAGACACCTTCAGATCAAAGTCAGGCCTCTTTGATTAATATTGGATCAGATTTGATCAGTTTTTTTTAAAACTCTTAATTAGAACTCAGATTGACTTCAAGGTTACGGTTGGCTGTAAATGTCCCAAAATCCTACATAAAACTGCGCTGCAGAAAATAGAAAGCTGTCGTGTCGTGTGTGCAGATATAAGCTCCACACACACGCACGCACGCACGCACGCACGCACGTGCTTCTTCCAATCCCAATTCTCAAGACATCTGCCTTGATTTTCTGATTAAGTGGCAAAACGTTTGACTGTATGTATGAAACATACAGTATTTATTGTTTTAAATTGTCTTAAATTGATTTTTTTTTTCATTTTAACTGTTTTTAAATGTCACCAAACTCAATGTCTGCTACCCACGTGGCAAGCTGTTGTGTATGCAGCTGCAGACATGCTTCTGCGAATCACAATTCTCACAGCGGCCGTCTAGATTTCTGATTAATGAGTCAAAACATTTGATTCAATGTGTATGTACAGTATTCATCGTACTGGAGCATATCTTAAATAGAAGTAAAAAATGTTGATGTCTTCCCCCATGGCAGCAAACTATTGTGTGTGCAGACCGAAGTTCCGCCTACAAGCTTCTTCCAATCACAATTCCAACAGCGGCTGCCTAAACGTCATTTATGTGGCAAAAAAGACAAGCTTCCCTGGGCCATTTTTTGGTGTCCAAATAAAAAAAAAAATTGGAAATCAAACAGACAAAAGAAAAACATCTGATTAAGATTGTTCTGTTATTTTGGAAGGGGACTCACAGTGGATTATCTATTGTCCTTCTCCCCTCCTCATTTAAAGTTAAAGCACAAGAAGCATTTGTTGTTCAGTGTATTATTTCTTCATATCAAAGTATATTTTCATTTATTTTTTTATCTTGTGCTGTATTTTTAACCACACACCAATTTAAATTAGAAAAAAAAAATTCTCAATTTGTGGGATGGAACAGATTAATTGCATTTCCATGAATTTCAATGGGAATATTGACCTCGTTTTAACAAAAAGTCAATAAATCATATCCGGGCATTAAATTCAGAATTGGGCACTTGGATCTGCAACATAAATTCAGCCATATGGGACTAGCCTGAGTTAGACCTGAATGACTTTTGTTTCTCAGGACAGAAACTCAATGAACTCCTGTGAACACAACTCCACTGATGACAAACCACAATGTTTATTCTTATGGAAATTAATTCTGGGAAAATTGATATGTTATCATCATTCATAGAAGAAGTTAACCAAACTAACAGGAAAGCTAATTTAGGAGACACTAAGCGACTGAATGTACAATATATGCCAACATTGAGTTAACCTTTTTCAAACTGACGTTCCACCAGTTTTTCCCCAGCGCCATGTTAATTCCTTCTCACGGTCAAGACAAGGTTGTCTGCCAGTCGGGGTCCGATCATTCGCATTTGCAATCACATCACTGAAGATCAACGTTGTTGGCAGGTCTGTGCAGGGGCTAAGAAAGGTGCGACATTGCAGGCTCGAGGGGTTGGATGATTCATATTATTAAATCATACTGCCTCATCTTGCCTCTATCCTTACATTCAAATAAGGCCTCAGAAGCAGTGAATTGGTCAACATCAACGTTTGTTCTTAAACAACCGATCTCCTTGAATGACTCACACGCGTTGAGTGACTTTTGATCTGACTTGTGGAGGAAGTGCTTGCGAAGATGTCATTACAGTGTTTGGCATGCGGTTTAATCATTACAGTGGCTCCTGTAACAAATGCATCATTCACTTCGAGGTAAAGCCCCCTGACACAATAACCCAGATGGGAAAGTGTAAACCTGAGCAGAGACGGGAATTTTTTTTTTCAAACGACAAACTTACTCGACACTGAGACTGTTTTGTTTATTCATTCATTCATTCATCATCCGAACCGCTTCATCCTCACTAGGGTCGCGGGGGGTGCTGGAGCCTATCCCAGCTGTCTTCGGGCAGCAGGCGGGGGACACCCTGAATTGGTTGCCAGCCAATCGCAGGGCACACAGAGACAAACAACCATGCATGCCCACACTCACACCTAGGGACAATTTAGAGTGTTCAATCCGCCTGCCATGCATGTTTTTGGAATGTGGGAGGAAACCGGAGCACCCGGAGAAAACCCACGCAGGCCCGGGGAGAACATGCAAACTCCACACAGGGAGGCCGGAGCTGGAATCGAACCCGGTACCTCTGCACTGTGAAGTCGACGTGCTAACCACTGGACTACCGGGCCCTGTTTTGTTTAGTTTTTTTAAATTTGTGGTCAATCACATCACAAATGGCTCCCGTACTACACGATGATGACGACTCACACTATTATGCGTCGCATAAACTTACTAAAAGTGTTCGTGTGTGAGGGTGACAATGCTGGAGAAAAATCCTCATGGAAGGGAGCAGCATGGGCCAACAATGACATTGAGCAAGTGAAAGTGCTGATATGGGAAATATTCGATCCATAATTGTCGAGAAACGTAGCACCAACACACACACACACACACACACACACACACAACTTGTGATGAAAGTACTTGATGTCCCAAGACTTGAAGTAAGCAGTTTATCATCACAGTTTGCGGCTCAAAATTTGGATTACTAAAATGATTAAAACAAAGAATTTTTGAGTTTTTCAGAACTGTGGAGACTGTCCCAAAATGCTTCGCAGGGCTGAACACAAACATATTAGCTTTGCCGCAATGAGCTTACATCACCGACGCATGGGACATGGCAGTCGGGGCAAGCTTGGTGTATCAGCTAACTAGCATTGAGCTTCGGCTGGTTACTGGTGTGGATAAACAGGTTGCGGACGAACTCCCGAGTCAGCTACCAGAGCCTTCTTGGCGAAAAAAAGCTAACAGGTATCATTCTTACGCAGAGATGACAAGGAGTCATTAAGAGAAGATGAAGAAGCCATGCTAATTGTTCAACTCACCTAAGATTAACATGTAATCAGGAAAGACCAAAATTGCTTTGTTGATCAAGTACATTTTTCATAGAAGTCTGGCTACAACCATATTAAAGCCACTTTTCAATACCAAAATATCAGGCAAGATCAGTGTGTGGAGACAAAATTACCCAAAGTAATGCCACACAAGTAGTTAAACAGAATCGGAAATTGTTACGTTACAGCTCATGTCACCCAGGAGGAATGGCCTACAAGAATAAAAGTATTTTAATATAGTATATTGAATATTTATAATATCACTAATGTTATTTTCGTTTTCACAATACAGTCCTGAGTTTTAATTTTGACTTTTGAGGTCTGCACAATAAGTAATTTCAAAATCACGTTCCACGAGATCTCTCTTTAATCATGTCAGTTTTGCTAAAGGACGACACAACCCATTCAGGAATAATAAACTGAAAATGAAATTTGTAGTTGTGTTTGTAATTCCCCCACAGGAAATTTTCGAAGACAAACCCTTGCTTCAGGTTCCTATTCGTCAAAATTGGAGATTTGCGCCTTAGATCGAGTCACTGATTGCCAAAACTTCTCCTCAAACTTATTTGAAGCCCTGTGCCCACCTAAAAATTGTTATAACTGCCTTTAGTAACAGTTTAAACACCAAAACACTGTAATTAAACTTTAAACTCATCTTTGGGGACAGATGATCGATTTTGGGAAAAAAAAACAAAAAACAAGACAATGTTACATCCACATAGGCAAAGACTCTCCCTAACTTCCACGAACCTCTCAGGCTAAACTTCGCTTCACCCCTATATATAAAGCTTGTTTTGCAGTCGATATGTCTACAAAATACTCCTTTGTTTCAATTATTGTGCTGCTTGGCTATGTGGAAAGGGCTTTGGGGGCATTGTGTGACGTTTCAGAAATGGCACAGAAACTGTAAAAAAGGGAGTTTTTCAGCAATAAGTGAGGCTATGGTCAGCAAAATGACACATCTTTGTGAATATTCAACTCCAATTAAGCAGGGGTTCATTGTATAATTTACAGATAATATAATTTTGGTGTCAAAGATTGGCTGGCGACCAGTCCGGGTTGCACCCTGCCTCTCGCAAAATGTGAGCTAGGATAGGCTACAACTCACCTACAACCCGAATGAGGACTAGCGCTAAAAAAAAATAGAAGAATGTTCCCTTGCTTATTCCTTTGTCTTATTGGGGTAATAGAAGACGAAGATGAAAATAAAATCTGTCTTGCAATATTATGGCGCAATGACCGCTTCAGATGATTGCCAGTAGTCAAAAGCATAACCAGGCATACATTCTTGGCGCCATTACTGCTTGTATTTTGTTTTCTAGGTTTCTACTTCCCATTGGCTTCTGTTTCATTTTCAGCTCAGATGGACACTTAAAATACAGCAGATGCAGTGCTGCCTCCCGTCCACACATTAGGTTGCTTTCAAACATAGGAGTAGGCGACTGATTGCATATAAAGCGCGCAAGTGAGATCACAAGTGGTGATTTTAAATGTGGAAAATTATTCATTATGAAGTGATGAGCTGTCCACTTGTTGCATGGTGCATTTACTCATTCATTTAGGAGCTTGCTAATCACTACAGTCCTAAAGCGAGACTCCTTTCTCAACCGTCCCCCTTTTTTTTTTTGTATATGTCATCTTAATCGTTGTGGCTTAAGAGCATGGTTTTGAAAACGCAATGTAATTTTTTTTAGGTAAAGATTTCTGATAATTTAGCCCAGTCAGTTCTGAGAATGCGTTTCAACGGAAGAGCTAACAGAACGCTTGATTCATTTTGAAACCACTAAAATGGAATGAGTCACAATAAGATAACTTGTACTTCAGGCACTGCCACCCTCTTACCCTTACCCTTTTTATATATATATTTATTTTGTGTGTGTATGCGTGCGTGCGTACACTCAGCAAGCTTTTAAGTGTCCTAATACAGTAGTTCAGATGCTCCTGATTATGTATGTTATCAGTATGGTGAAGTAAAAACACTCTACGATTAATTACTGTATATCTTTTGCTTAAACAAACGACTTTTACAAGGAGATTCTGCAAAACGACTTCATCTGAGGCTTAACAAGACCCAACATTTACGTGTTTTTTTTTTATATATATATATACAACTGAGCGACGGGGGAGTATGCCGCAACTGTGTTCTTTCCTGTAATCTGATAATTATCTGTATGAGGATGCCAGTGTCAGGTGTGATGTATAAACCACTTATCAGACAGTGACGTTTGATTTCTGCACTACAGGGCTGGGAAGGAGAGGGTCACATGTTTTTTTTTTTTTTTGACAGTATGTCAACACCCTTAAGTACCGGTAAATGTAACCTGTCTGTTAGAGTTCATACTGGTCAATTTTGTCAACACCGTTTGTTGATAAAAAGGTGAAAAATGTGCATATTGTGCCAGTATTTGAAAAAAGTACCATGATATCAAAACAGTACGATTTCACATCTTATGAGTACAGGTATTTTTACGAATGACTGTGTGCGGTTTGACAGACAGCAAACAAGTTTCTCAATAAGAGGTAACATTTGTTTCCTTTGGGCTGTTGACTTGTCACTTCCAGTTGAAGTTGTTTTTTGTAAAACTGAATAACAAAACAAAGAATCAAACAACCAATGTCCACTCGCTTAATGCTGACAAAACAGTTATTCGAAACATAGACAGGTGAACATAAATTAACATCGATGTTACGGATATTATAAACCTTTAAACACAAAAAACAAGGCACCCAAGAGCCTTGAAGTCTAGCCAGCTCACAACTACAGTACAGTGGATGGGGCTTGGGACCTGTTCAACCCACAAATGGCGAGAACCTGTCTGGGATAGGCTCCAGCACACCCGTGACCCTATCATGAGGATAAGCAGTTCGGCAAATGAATTAATTGATGAATAAAACAACAAAGCAAAGATCCGTGACTAGATGAATGAACCACAAGCAGCTCTCTGTACTCTACTGTTTCTTTTCTACTGAAGCTCTTACGAAGATTCCAAATCACTCCGAGATGATAAAAGACAACTGCGTCTTTTACATTTTCATTTTGTGACCCAAAAAAAAAATCATTGTATGTTTAGCATGGCTAACAATCTCCGCAGCTCACAGAATCATTTCATTTTTGAATAACAGCTTGACTATACATTTTTTTTAGATTTTTGTCAACAATGTTATTTAATAATATTTTCTTACTTAATATCCCATTATTTAATATTATTTTAAGTTCCACATTTTGACATCCATGATTCCACCGCTTTTACTAAAGTTTTATGTTTTTTCAGTGATACTGTTTCAGTGTCTATATCAACATACGAGTATAGCATCAGAATCTGAATTTTGCTTTCTTACTTTTGCTTGTGCTTGATCCACTTCAATAAATGCTGTACTTTTACCAGATGCTTTCCTGAGATCTATCTGGAAAAAACAGATGGTTTCTCTAGGTGGGTACTTTAACCTTTTGAATAGCATCCGTGTCAGCAAACGTCATTACCACATCTGTAAACCTGGAGTTGATTTGAAAAAGTAAGCACAGAGCATTTCAGGATTAAAAACGTCTTAACGTTGAGCTGAAAAGAATTAAGAATCACTCTGCAGTTGATTAAAGCCCCCTGGCAACTATCTGAGGAATTACTTTAAGATGAGGCAAAATGGGGTTTTCATTCACAGATTCATCTACATCCAACTAGCAACCGGAGCAGGAGTCATTGCTTACAGTTTACGGAGAGATTCAACTCAGTCGGCGAGGAGAATGCGCAATGAGGAAAACCGAGGTGGTGAATTGCTGGATGAATTTTGGGGGGAAATTTAAGTGCAGCCGCTTCACTAGCTTCACTAAATTCACTCTCCCCATCATGGGAGAAGGGTACTGGGCAGGTTACGGTGAAGAAGTTGTTTGTTTGAAAACTGAACCGCATTCCCACATCCACCTTCTACCACACTATCCATCCATGGCTTCTTTAAAAATTCATTAATTTCAGGAGCCAAATTTTGGAGTTTTGCTCATCCGGTTACGTTGGTTTTTTTTTTTTCCCTGTAATCACCTTAATGGTGAAGCATCTCCCGCAAAGCCGAGAGCTGTTGCCTGAAGACTGAACACCTTGAAAACCATTTATTTTCAATTATTACTAAAATAATGCATGTCTAATTGTCACATTTAATTAAGTCAATCTGTGGAGGGGAAAATCGAGGGAGCTGAGCAAAAATCCTGCAAAAACTAATTAAAATCCATTGAACAATCAGTCATTCCCATGACGCCATGCCAATGTCGTTCTTGTCACCATTTGATATGTCGGCTTTAGAGACTCAATGACAGCTGCTTGTGCTCCCCTCATCGCCCAAAAATGCAGAGAACTGCAGTTACAGTAATTGCTCTGGCCAGCACTAAATGAGGTTCACTTAAGTGCAATTATCCCCCTCTGATCTCCCCCCCTGTAAAGAGACTTCTCGAACACAGAGAAGTGGGCTCACACAATGTGACTGCAAACAAGATTGAAATTGGAATCGGGGAGGCGCTTCCGAACGGATGAATGGCTTCACGCCTCATCTGCATTCTAGTGAGGAGGCACAGCGGCTCTAATGAAGACTGAGCCACTTCCTCCTCCTCACAGTTAGGCCTCCAACTGAAAGTGAGAGGAGAATTTTTTTTTTAAATAAAAAAAAATGGTTACTGGTCGGCATGGAGAAGCATCTGTCGCGGTGGAGAAGGAAGGGAAAGCTTTATACTTGCATTCAAGGTGAACTAGAATTTAAAAATCAGTTGTGTGACCGGATGTGACTTGAGATTCAATGCCAAAGGAATTTGAAAGCACTTTGGAATTGGAGTTTAAAAAAAACAAACATAACAGCATACATAAGCACTACTCAAAGCACCCAAAAATTATGCAGTGGTACATTGAAGGTCAAAATTGTGGAGAAATATGGCTGCACCTTACTCCACCTCATTCAGCCAACACCAAAGAATGAACAAGCCTGTGTGCTGTGAGCGGCAGCACTATGAAACAGTGTTTAGCAGGTCTGACTGACAATTATGAGGTTCGCAACTCACGCTTTGTTGTACCCCCATGATTATGCCAGTTTCATGTAATGAATCTTGAACATGACGGGGACAACCTTCAGTATTTTTTTTTAAAGTTCTAATTCGTCGTCATCATTGAAACCCTTTGAATTGCTATGACTACACAATGACCTCAGACTTGATTATTTTATCGATTATTCTATTGTTTTATCAAATCATTGGAAACGTGGTGCCTGGCTAGGTGAGTAATGTGAGAGCAAGACAGAGAATCAGAGTGACGGTAAAGTTGGCAGCTGTGAGCACAGATTAGCAGCTGGGTGTTAATTCAGAAATCGTTAACCAGCCTGCGAACGGTTCAATACCTGGGAGTCAGTTGTGGTCGCAGCATCTCGTGTAATTTCATTACGGTTCGTTCAAAAATGCATTTCTCCACCGGCGGCTGTGTCTATCCTTGACTACTTGAGGAGGCATTACAATACGCTCTAACGAGCAGTGGCAGGCTATAACAAATAAGCTAACATCGATTGTGTGTGTGTGTGTGTGTGTGTGTGTGTGTGTGTGTGTGTGTGTGTGTGTGTGTGTGTGTGTGTGTGTGTGTGTGTGTGTGTGTGTGTGTGTGTGTGTGTGTGTAAATCTTGTTGACAGAATATGTTTCTGCTTAATTTGCTGACCAATCTA
>CAAKHF010011955.1:6479-16479 GCA_901007745.1 Hippocampus kuda
GTATACCTACTTTTGCACCATGCCATATTTTTGTAAACCCAAATAATTCAAACAACGCTGATAAATGCCCAAATGCATTTTTCACCCATTTAAAAAAAAAAAAAAAAATCGGGGTTGACTCACCCTCCAAAATACCCCAAACACACAAATGCAACCTGCCATAAATGTAAAAAAAATTCAATAAAATATTGAAAACAATTCCAAATAGGTAAATCTGTGGGTGCTGTATGTGGCGGTGCACTCTAGTACAGGCAACATGCCTGTAATTGTTGCATTATTTTGCAATTGTTTAAAAAGAAGATTTGTCAAAAAAATAAAGCACTGTTTCGCCTAAAAAAAATGGATTTCAAACACTCAAACATTATAATGCAAACCTTACATACTTCGGAAGTTAGGATAACTACATTGTTGCAATGTAATTTTAAATGAAGAGATTGTAATTTACTAACTGAAACCAAACGACTTTTTTAAACTTATTTTGCTTCCACACAATATACACAAAACAACAGCGTTTGTTTTCCTGCAAGAAAACCTTTTTTTAACAATAGCCACATGGGAGCAATAATTTAATTTTTCCTTTTATTTTAGTTTTTTCTTTTATTGAAATGAATGCAATGAATCTTTTCATCTACAGGTCGAGCCTTCTGTGGACTGCACACGTCAAAGCAGAAATTAGTGTGAGATCACATGCTTGTCTGCTCTACTCTTCCCGCAGCTTTCTTTGAAATCTGCGGGACGCGGAGATTAATCAAGATGCAAGGTCATCTGGATGACTTTTATGTATAAGCCAATACGCACACAAATAAGAATTACACTGACAAAATATGTTGATGTTGTACACATAAGCACAGGTGTTATGACAACATGCCTGTTTGTAACCCTTTGGAAATGGTCCATTGGGTACTAAGTCATACATAAGGTACATTTTTATACAAAACAGACAGCGAGAGAGAAGATAGGCTTGTAAAAGAGTATACCACGGTTACAGAGTCCATCTGGTACATATTTTTCAAAGCTGAGGTGAGATGCTGTTTACTTGATAGACGAATAAATATGACCTAACGATGTGTTGCGTGGTCAGATTGTTGCAAATTCCCTCCCGGAGCATCCATATTGACGAGTAGCTCTCTCGCAATTTGCCGCCACCTACCCAGACAGCTGGCCACAATTGTGTTTGGCAGATGTCAAGACATCCTGGCAGTGCAACGCAAAAGTGACACAGTTGGACTGTGTCAACTAACAAACAGGATGCAATCTCATTTCAAAGTCACCACCAGAGGACACTGTTGATATATCAGCCCCCCTCACTGGATCTGAATGTTGATGCCCTTGTCTGTTTCATCGTGTGGTTTAGATGATACTTTTTGAAATGAAAGTGCATGGAGTATGTCAGTGGGTTACATGGATGGTGATTCAACTCTCTAATAACCTCAGTTGAAATGACTATTTCAGGGTTTAAGATAAGAGGTGATGATCACTTGTTATTGTGATGAGTATGTAAAAGAGAGAGAGAGAGAGAGAGAGAGAGAGAGAGAGAGAGAGAGAGAGAGAGAGAGAGAGCGAAAATTACACAGATGTGTAGCTAACAATGAATATGAAAACCTATTTGCGCTGAGCCTTTTTCAGACTTTAGCAGACTGACACAATAATATCCTCTGCAGATTCCGAAGCGACTTTCTGTCATGTTGACACCCTTACAGCTTTTGTCCTGCTCCTGGGATGTGAATGCAGATGCCTAATCATGGAGAAAAACACTATTAGACCGGATTGCATTATTTCCCTCCTTGCCATAATCATCCTTGCGCCCATTCACATGGTCACAATCATTTGTTCCCAACAGTCTCTGCATTTAAATCAAACACACGCTGACACTGAATTCATTTCACATGGGTAGACAATGACCAAAAATAACGAGCATTCCTTATTCCTCAAATTTGCATAAATATTCCATCATAGTAACACAATATTAGTTGTGAGTGTGGAACATGATCATTTTGGGGCAAAGCACTCTCTCATCACACGGGCCAAAAAAAGGAAAAAAAAACTTGCTAAACTCCTACAATGGGACACATCACTGTCATGAGACTTCATCTCGGCATGCAGCTAAATACAGTAGACCCCCGCATATTCGTGGGTGGGTATTCACTATTTGCGGATTGTAACATGGCAAAACAAGTTCCCAGCTTTGGAGGGTTAAAAATACTGCTTACAGTATATATATATCATCACAATCCAATTCCCTCAAAACATAACCCAATCACAGATCATTCAGCTGCCCTGTTGACTTGTGGCTGAAATAGGGAGTGGAGAGATAAGATGTCAACGTCCATTGTTTCATTGACTTGTGAGTTTTGACTAAATAGTCAGCAGCAAAACTGGTGGAGTCCAAAACCTCTTTCAGGGTCGCCAGTTTGTGTTGTCACTGTGTAGATCCAGCAGTTTGATGTCAATAAACACAGAAGACCTAATCATTTTAACTGCTATGACACTCGGAGCCGATGGACTATGAAATAGCTTTGCCATCAGCACATGCCAGCCCAGGAGGGTCGACAGTTGGCACCATCGATGAATAGTAACCCATGTGCTTTGCTGTGCAGTCAATTGTTCATTGTTTTTCACCGGAGTCCACCACAGCAGTCATTCTTTTTCCTCCTCCTCATCATCATCATCATCACTGTCAATCACAAAGTAAACAATAAAAGAAGCTTCAAGATCTTTATTTCCACTTTCAGTTCTAATTTACTGTCAAACATAACAAAAGACAATTACGCTTGGAGTATTTAAAAAAAACCACAGCTTTGTCCGAGGAAAGTCAGGAGGTTAATTCTAGCAAACAATGCAAAACGCCAAAGACTGGCTCAAGAACAGTATCTGTTTGAACACAAACGGTGCAGCAATCCAGGTTGACAGACAATACTCAGTCATATATTTTGATGGCCGATACACGCGCACCAGAATGTGCATCATGAATAGTTCATTGTAGCTCAAACTGTTTAATTCTTTAAATTCTATTTTATTTAATTTTTATATGCTTGTATAAATTACAGTCCTATAGTATGCTATTTACGGTAACAAAAAAGAAAAAAACATTACGAAAATGTTTTTTGTGAGGAAGGCTGGAATTGATTCATGACATTTCCATTCATTTCAGTGGGGAAAGATATTTTAAGATAAACACATTGTTTTACACATTCTTCTAGTTACAAGCATGGACAAGGAACAAATGAAACATGTCTCTCATGGCACCACTGTACAGACAATTATAATTACTTTTATGTGAACGAAAGTTATTCACAGATATTTACAATTTGAAGACTGGCCTGGTCCCTGACCACTGTAAGTAACTTTACAAGTGTGTTTTGCCTTTTCTTTGGCTGATTCATGAAGAATAGTGAAGCTTCATTTTCCCATCAGTAGTTATCACTGTATACAGTTATATAATGAATTTCTTTTAAAATATACATTTTATTTTGACATTTCATCAGTTGAGCAGGAAAACTTGCTGTGCTTCGAGTTTACACATGCATGGATGTCATGTACAAATACACAGAATCGCTATCCCTCTCGCTATCCCACATTTTCATTATTTGCAAGAGTACACTTTATTGTTTTGTACAAAACATGTTGAAGGTTTAACTCACATGCATCAAGGCAACACGTCGCCGAATAACTAATTGGAATCACGGATGGTTGCCTGGCGACACGGATGGCAATAACACACACAGGAGGTCGCAGCCAATAAATAGTCTACTTGTACATCATCTGGACTAAAAATTGGCTTTTGACTCTATTGTATGATTTTTAAAAAAAAATTAAAGTTAAAGCAATGATAATTAGAGGCAATAGAGTACAAATGTTATTGTGGTACCTTTAGCTTTAAAAGGTGTACTTTTTCGCCCTTTCCTAGAGTGTGTCAAACCAGGTTCCAACCATTTTTTAAAAATCTATTTATCTATATATAAATGGCCCAGGATTTTCTAGAAACAAGGTTTCTAGGTTATTAATTTAGTACCTTGAGAATCCATACTGATGGGATGTGGGTTGCTGACTTATTTTCAATGTATTCCAAAGTGTTTGTTTAAGAATGATGCCCTCATTACTGTTAGAACTTATCCCCGAACTAGATTGTCATTGCATAGCTACGGTATTTGTGGCTTTGCAATCAATCTTTCTGGATTCAACTGACTGGTAATCCAAACCTGACATACAGTAAATGTCAACAGGTGTTTCTCGTGCTGTAGCTGTCCGTCACTGGATGGGCTACAGAGGTTTCTCATGTTATTCTGCCATGTTTTTTTGTTTTTTTTTAAACCTTTTTATAATACTTCATGATAGATACACAGATAGACCTGCATGTTTTTGGAATGTGGGAGGAAAGTAAAGTAAGCTGCTGGGAGAAAAGCCATGCAAGCACGAGAATAACATGCATAAACGCACAGGAAGCCAAGAGCCCAGATTCACACCCCACCTCACAGCGGTGAGGTTGACATGCTAACTACAACTCCACCGTGCCACCTGTCACAATTCATGTCTGCAACTGACGGCTGGACAGTCTCTGTGGGAATGGATGTGATAAATTTGATGAAATGAATTGTATGCAAAAAACACGGATGTACAGTATACTGCCTGGATATCAAGTCTCCTCAAAATGTGTCTCTTCACATTTAAAAGCATTTATTAGCTGATTGAATTACTTGAAATTGCAACGTTTCAATCTTCATACGCTCAATGGCGTTTTGACACTCTTTGGTCGGGCTCAGGGGTACAGCACAGTTTGTTCATCACGACAGGAAGACTTTCGGAAATGAAACAACACACACATGATCACCTTGTTTAGTTCGTGAGTGAGTTAGTTAACAGGGTGATGCAAAAAAAACATAGCTTTGAGTTTGGTGAAACAAAACAATGTAAGCCATTTAGAACCTCATCATTATTCGACCTCAAAGGATCCAACTTCTGGTGTGATTTGCATATTTCATAAACAGACCTGGCAGCGCCTCTCCATATCATTTTATTCTCCCTAAAAAATCCAGAGTATTAATTCATTATTATTGGGAAACTTTTATGACATCGTATATTTTTAAAGAGGCTGCACGATGGCCAAGTACTTAGCACGTCTGCTTTACAGTTCTGAGGTTCTGGTATCGAGCTCACCTTGGCTTTCCTGTGTGGAGTTAGCATGTTCACCCTGTGTTCGCTTTGCTTCCTCCTACATTTCAAAGTATCCATATTATGTTGATTGAAGGCCATAAAGTGTCCATAGGTGTGAATGTCAGTGTCACTGATTGTTCATCTATATGTTCTCTACGTTTGGCTGGCAACCAGTCATGAGTGAAGCCTACCAATTGCCCAAAGACAGCAAGGATGCACTTCAGCTCACCCAAAAGCTGAATAAGGACAATTGCTTCTAGAAAATGACCGGATGGGTATTTTGAAAGTATTATTTACATTAATTCAATATATTGTTATGACCAATTGTGATAGTTGTCTTTTACTTTTACTGTTACGTTCAATAATTTCTTTGTTGAATTCATTGCAGGTTGTACTGCTTTGTAGGAGTTGAAACGGTAAAGTTTTTGGTTGATGATGTTGGTTGATGCATGTTGAAGAATGAATACATTTATTGTAATCACACAATTGTTGCCTACCCGCTGGTATGAATGTTTTCAGACAAGCAGCAATAAGAATAGCTGAAGCTAACGAGGCTCACCGCTATTCTAATACACGCCCAACTTATCTTCATACTTTCTGACTTGCACGATATATGAAGACTGTGTAATCTTGTTTGCCAGACACTTAGTTGCTTCACAGTTGGGCACAAGCAGAAGACGGGGGCGGCGAGGAAAAACTCCCCAGAAAAACGTCCGATCAGATGACAAGATACCAAAAAATGATTCTGGCCGAGTGCATGTAAACTTAGTCAATGACTGGCCAACTAATCAGTACAATCCCGAGTGTGTCACCACTATAATGCCACCTTATTTACATCACTGATGAGGACATCACCATCCCACTTACACTGTGGAAATACATGACACAGACTGTTCCGCGGTGTACTGGCCTATACCACAATGTCATACCAACTGGCCTCATCTGCACTCATTTATGTTTGTCTTGGCTCTGGATTTGAATATTTTAAAGTGGAAATGGTGAGCGAGAAGTTAGACGCAGTCTGTGATCTGCAACCACGGTGAGGTATGTTGAAAATAGGAGAAAAGAAATGGAGGCCTTTTCCTTCTTCTCCATCACAATCAATTTGAAGTGATTACTCATGTTGGAGAGTTCGTCACAACCTCTCTAATGCCCGTGTGTGAATAATCAGCAAAGGTTTTTCAACCAGCCAACATGTGCAACCTCATAGCAAAACGTGCTTTTCCAAATTACAGGCTCTGTACTCCATTGCTTTAATGAAACATTTTGCACCACAATATATCATACATTTTACAGTTTACATTTGCTGGTGGAGGACCCCAAAAGGCAGGCAGGAGGGAGGGAGGAGCAGGGTGAACTCGACAAACTGTATTAACAGAACACTGACAATACTAAATCCACACCTAGCAAAGTCCTGAAAACAACAAGAATCCAGAGGAACAAACAAAAACCCATGGCATATGCAAAAAGGATGACATGACAAAACTACAAACAAAAATCCATGGCAGTAAGGCACAAACACTAACCAACAAAAGCAGTGACAACAGCAGTGACAACAACAGTGTCAGAGACAATGACCCGACACTGAGTGGTTGGGCTGGGAGTCCATTTTATAGAAAAACCTACTAATGACATGATGACTAACAGGTGTGCCACTGTAGGAGGAGCCTTACAGAGTCACCTGTTGGTCCCAAACAGATCAACCATGACAAATTTAACATTGAGTCACACTTTAGAGCCTAGTTTTTCACTTACTGCTTCTTTCCCTTAAAATGTTTGCTAAAAAAAAACACCAAAAAAAACAAAAATCAGACAGACGCAGATAAAAGGATCCATGGTTTGACTTTGAAGTTTTCAAGCTTGAGTTCTAGCACAGAGGATCGTAACTCAGCCACAAGTTAATAACATTCATTCATTCATTTTCCGAACCGCTTTATCTTCACGAGTGTCGCGGGGGATGCTGGAGCCTATCCCAGCCGTCTTCGGGCTGTAGGCGGGGGACACCCTGAACCGGTTGCCAGCCAATCGCAGGGCACACAGAGATGAACAACCATCCACGCCCACACTCACACCTAGGGACAATTTAAAGTGTTCAGTCAGCCTGCCATGCATGTTTTTGACATGTGGGAGGAAACCGGAGTACCCGGAGAAAACCCACGCAGGCCCGGGGAGATCATGCAAACTCCACACAGGGAGGCCGGAACTGGAATTGAACCCGGTACCTCTGCACTGTAAAGTCGACGTGCTCCCGACTGGACTAATGGGCCGCCAAGTTAATAACATGAAGTTAACAATTTTATTTTAACAATTTTTCCTTCAACAACAACAAGAACAAAATACCACAATTAATACAGTACATCGCTTGCATTGGAGCAGACAAAAGCCATACTTGTTGATTTAAACACCCGGCTTTATCCAGATAGCCTGCATTTGTCAGTTGATCGGCTACAAATTACCCAGTGGGCTAATAAGGATAAACTCGACAGAAAATGGATGCATGGGATTCAAAAGATCACAAGGTTTACTGGTACATTTTCCTGACTTTCCTGAGGCAACGTGGGTTCAGTTTCCACTCTGTAACAATGTAAATGTGCGAGAGCGAATGGTTGTCTGTGTCTACACAGTATGGTAACTCACCTATCACCCTGATCAGGATAAGCGTGATGAAAAGAGATGGATGGATAGATTTCAAAGGACTTTGTTTTGCGTGCTGTGATGGACAAGTCAAAAGTGTTATGGGTGTGGCTTAGCGGAATTGCATTGAGTGTCACATAAATTCTATCGCAAACTTTTTTCTTGTAACATTACAATTTTTGTACATTTGAGTTCACTTTTTTGTAAAGTACTTTGAATTGTCTTCCACATGAAACTTGCTTTCCCTCTATGGATATTACTTGATTACTACCAGTTACTCTTTTTAACACCCATCATTTGGAAAGCGCAAAAGTAATTGAGCTTAATAAACCCAGTAATTTAAAAAAGTTTGCTGAGTACTTTCTTATTAAGCGGCACAATATTGTTCAGTGTGAGTGAATGGGTGTGTTCGTGATCATTCTCTTTGTGTCTACATTTTCTCTCATCATGAAGTGCGAGTTGGATTTGATTGTTCAGATGCTGCGTGCGTGTGTTTGTGTGACATGGCTGTCATCTTGGCTCAGGGCCGCGTTGCCTCATCCAAACAGTCACAGCTGTTGCGACTGTTCCTCAGAGGCAAACATGACACACTTTGTGATAGACACTTATTGGTAATTCCGCCCCGGTTAGAAACTCAACTCTACATCATCTCGCTTCATTGAGAAGATCAGGAATGGCATCGGAGCACAGTGGTAGCTCGCATTTCCTCTTCATTACATATTGGCTTTGAGGAGTTCGTCACATCTAGGCTGCCTAATGAGCCTGTGGTGACTCCTCAGATGTGGAGTGGCCTCGTCAGAGGGTGATAGCTCCGGATGACAGATGAAATAACCATTTGAAAGACACAGTTATCAGTTTTAAACTGATCAATAATTTAATATCAGTCATTACAGATGGCCTACAGTCACTCTTAACTTGGTTTGCTATGGCCGTGTTCATTCCGCCCCTGTGTTATTTTGTTCCTTTCGCAACTTTTGATGGACTCTTCGGTGGACAGCCATTGACTCGAAGTCTGTGTATAATTGGCTGCCATACCAAGCAGATGGCACTTTACACTATTTAAAAAGAAATGAACCCCGCTCTAAAAAAAAGTTGGTGTATGATTTGCTGTGTGCTGCTGAATCCTGTTTTGATGTAACATTTGATCCCCTCTGAGGTGCAATGAAGCATTTAAAAAAGAATTTTAAAAAAATTAATTAGGTAATCGCTTTGTAGTGGGCACAGACGAACATTTTCTAACCGGTAATATACCAAGTGAAATTTGAAAAAAATACTGATTCTTTCAGTATTTCGGAAAAAACAGAAAAAAAAATGCACAACTTCCCATTCAAAACTGTCTGCTGTACTGTTTTTATAACGTATAATGAAAAGTGCAAAACTTATACAGTCAAGGAAAACTGAAAAAAAAACAAAAAAAAAACAAAACAAAACCAAAAAGCATAAAACATTGCAACCAAAGCATCAATCAGAAAGAAATGCAAACAAAAACACTAATGGAGGAGAGCGAGGGTCTTCTGTATTTTCCATTTGAGAAACACATTTATTTTTCGGAAGAGATCGAGGGTAAAAAGAAACCAGACTGCTATGTCGGAGTGGAGACGTTCAAGTGTAACACTGCAGTGCTATAGTTTAGGCTAATATTAGCATGTGTCTTTTACCTTACTGTAATTTTGAACCATGGATCTTCAAATCTGCTTGACCAGTGAGCATCCTGCAGTGGTTTATTTTACCCATGTGGAATTGGCTTGGCACCCTTGGAAACCTGGCTGAACAGATACTAAAAATGGTACTTCATAATATAGTATTTGATTTTGCCACATACTGCTCCCATCACTTGCGAGCCACATCAAGCCAAGTAGAAACGGCACATGAATGGTCTACTGCTACACAACTTTAAACAGAAAACAACAGCAACAAATCTACCGGTAGGTTAATTTAAATGCTTCTCAGAGTCAAATCAACTTGCATGTATACGCAGCATCAGATCACTAAAGATGTTAGAAAACAAATAACATGTACAATTCTGATGGAGAAGAAATTGACCTTTTCTTTCAAAATGAAGTAATTGATGAGAAGCCATTAACATTGATAAATAGTCTGTCAGATTAGTCAAGGATCTTTTCTTCAAGCACTTCATACAAATCCAAGCCATTTTCATTGGCGTAGTTCCGCCACATATTGTACTATACTGTAAAAATATTGTGATGTCACATGA
>CAAKHF010011955.1:18979-28335 GCA_901007745.1 Hippocampus kuda
CACACACACACACACACACACACACACACACACACACACACACACACACACACACAAAATTAATCTCTTGATGCCTTCTGAATTTAGGTCACGCACAATATGCTGAGGTCAGGTGTGATGGCAGTTTGAACTGAACGTTTAAAAGCTTATTTTTCATGAAATTCTAAATTGTCAGGAGTATTCCACTATCGATGTTTCACCGTGAAATGGTAAGAATGACGGTAAATGAAATAGAAACAATAACAAACAGATTTTTAGCCTCCTCCTGAATAACATGTCAAGTGAACAGTGAGAGCCATTTAAGTATCAGTGTCAGACCTGAACTATACAACTGCACTCAATGTATGCCGCACTGTCTTTCTTAGACTGATTAGTGTTGTCTCTATCTTTCCCTCCTAAAAACATTTGCAAGTGGCCCTTCACAATCATGCTGAGTGTAACAGGCCCTTTCGGAGTTCTGGTGCCAGGCCCATGGAGTGGAGGATGAAGCCCATAGCCACAGGCAGCCCACGGGCGGATTTTGCTCCCAGTTTCCTTGTTCTTGGCTTTCCATGTTCTCTCCCTCCTTCTCTTTCTCTCCTTCACACCCCTCCTTCCAAGTCCCCACAGCATGCTGCACCTGTCCCCGAACCAAAAATACCCAGGGATGACAGCAACCCGGCAATCTGTCACCTCCAGGGCCTTGCTGACATTTTTAATCAGAAAACGCTAGGATCGCAGCTATAAAGGATATTTGCCCTCTTAGCAAGCACACCTTCCTAGCTGTGATTGTGATTTGTGAGCATCCTTGTTGTGAGAGTGCGACCCACCGGTTAAAAAAAAAAAAAAGAGGAACCAATGTTGCCCATTAAATGCTTTTTCTGAATTGCTGCAATATCTACAGGTAGAAATAGCCTTGTGATTTCTGGCCCACTGCATCGAATGATTGAATACTGATTATTAGTTTGGCAGGGTTAAAAGTCCATATTTTGTACTTTCCTCCCTTTTACGTATTCTTAGTCTGAGGGAAGTAATAGTTTCTCCTTCCGAGAGTGGAGGGATCTGGAAGAGCGACACTTTAAAAAGTGTATTGACCAAAGCTGATTGGCAAATAATAAAATTAAAAAATTTAAAATTGAATGGAACACTTCAGGCATATATCCTGTACCTTGATGCACACAAAATCTTTACAATGATTCCTGAAAACTCAAATTATTATCCTTTTGAGGAATGGATCCCAACATATACCCTCAGCCAAAATGGGAAACTCGGTCTTGTCTCTCTGTCTGTCTACGGATGGATGGATGTCAGTTTCTTGTGGAACCCTCATGAATTTGTTCAGGTGCGCAAGTTGAATTCTAGAGGTCAAGTTGTAGGGATTTAGCAGTGCTCCTCCACCGTATTTGTCCTACAGCTGGATTGTTGTTACCCCCGCTTCCTTTTTCCTGGTGTGCTAGCCTGTCTTCCGTTATCTCATTCACACTCTTGTCACTGTGCTGGCGGACACAACAAATCTTCTGGCCCGTGATGCGTATGCACTGTATGTGCTATCTTGAAGTAGCTGCACAACCTGAGAAAGTTCTCTGGGTTACAGATACGGGCCTCATCTTTTCACTCGTGAAAAGGTCACTGGAAAAATGCACAACGAGCCAGGAATCTGCCAGAAGGGAGAGGGAAATGGTCCATAGCTGCCACCTGTAAAACTTCTCCTTAAATAAGGGCTGTCTTGTTAGTTGCTTGTCTTTTCCACGTGTTGTTTGTTCCATTTACACAACAGCAGGTGAATGTCGGCATCATCACCGCTTGCTAACTAGACAGCCTCACTGACACACTGTAAGGATTATACGCTTCCTTTATTTCTGCGCAGTTGATGCATAATCACAGAAAGAACAAAAATGAAGATGAAAATAAATGTGGGGGAAAATGTCTTTGTATCCAAGCATAGTCTATTTGTCTTTTACAAAAGTTTGTTACATCCCATCGGCAATTTATGAAAATGTGTGCTTAAGGCAAAATTCCCTGGCCGTCTCTACAAAAGATTTCTTTGTACCATGGGATGCTGCTGCCTCTGGAAAAATAACAAAGATTCTCTTGAGCTTGGATAGGCTGAATAAATCCCAAATGGAAAGTGCATTTTTATTTCAGTAGTGCTAATGGATAATTGATGCAAGAGTGAGTCTGAGAAATGTCCCGTATCGTCATTGTCAGAACCCTGCTGACGTGAAGGCACACTGACTGGCAGATGTTAGCCTTAGGCGACTGGTCTATAAATCACGTTCCCTTCTCCTTCTCCTTGGACCATAGGAGAAACATTGATAATAAATAATTAAATAAATCAACTCAAGATGTGCACCGTCATTAGTGTGGATGCAAGTTGCTGAGACAGAGAGGTGAACAGGGCAGCAATCAAATGAAAAGTTCAAAAATCCGACGATCCCACTGGAGAGATAAGCTTCACCTCACTCTAACTTTTACAGTCTGCTGTATAATTAAGGGTCTCTCATCTCGCCATTTCAAATTGCTCTTTTTCACCGGCAGCCTATAAATACGGCTGTGGCTGTATCCCATTTTCTGGATGAAAGTGCCTGAGCAAGGCAACGGCTGCCACCCCCTCAGTGGTTGAATAATGGTGTGATGCCCCGGCTCGGCAGCCTCTTGGGGATTATGTTTCAACGGTGACCTGCCAGAATAAAGGTTGTGGCAGTAATTAAAACCAAATATTTAAGAGCTGGCCAGCAGTCAGACACTAAATTTTCAGATCAGTGTGTTCCAGGCCCAAAGACCTTGTTGTCTGCCCGGGGCTCCGTGTGCCTCGCAGTGAAAGTCAAACTGATTGAGTCCACTCAGCCGCTGGCCAACTCACTGGGCGAGAAGGTAGAATTCCATTTTAGATTTGCTGATGGATGAAAGAGAATGCCCACAATATTGGGCATGCTAACTGTGCGATCACAATTACACTGAATGTTTAAAAAAAACCCCAACAACGTATATAATTTCACAACACAGCATACTGCATGCTTTAAATCAGATCCCACGGCAAACGGCGGAGAATTTGATATCTTATGCAACGGTGCCTAAAAGCCCCTGTCATACTGCAACCAGCCTGGAACCACGCGCACATGCCAGAACCAATTCAATTCCAACTAACCCAATAAATGAGATATCAAATGCCCCATGTTGAGATAAAATGTGTGCTTTCTAGTACAGACGAGCCTCTGAAGTGAAATACCCCGGCGGTCACATCACGCAAGACCTCTGCATAATTTGCAAGTCTTCAGCAAATCTTGCAAGACTTCAGCGTTGTTAACATCTGAGGGATTAATTGTAATTAAGCTGACTGCAATGTCGGAAATCTGTCTTGGCGCGTTGGCTTTTCAAAACAATATGGGTATAATAAATGTTGTATCATAATTATGTGAAGAGACTAACCTCCCAAGAACAGTCATGTCCCGGGCAGTCGACATCACTGGGGCACAACTGCTATGGATTTTTTGAGTCTGATGCCAATCCTGATTTATGGCAGGGTAAAATTCTGAAAACAGATTAATCAGACAACTAATTTACAAACATATATCAGGAATAAAAGACCATGTTTGGTTCCTTAATGCTTACAGCAATAAACACGTCAATTACACCCTCATCTTCACACATTATATGTAGCTGTCATGAAGAGGCGTGAGCGATGTTAGTTGTTAATATTGTTCTTGTATGGTGTCGCATTACACATGAACAAGTCACCGAGTCGCCTCATATCGACCAAAGAGCCATACGAGGCCTTAGCTTGCAGATCGCTGGTCCAGGGCGTACCTCTTAATAGAACTCAGATATGGCCACAGTTAGCCGCAACCCCTTATGAACTCAAGCAGTATAGAAAATAAATACATAGACAACACACTGGTCTTTAGTTGTTGTCTTGAATTGCAGTTATACTCTTCTCCATGTAGTTCCGAAGAATGTCAACATGACAGCTACACCAAATGGTCACGGGCTGAGCTGCAAAGGTTACAATTCACATTGTAAGCTTGAAGAGTCTCATTTCCAAAAAAAAAATCTATCTATCTATCTATCTATATATATATATATATATATATATATATATATATATATATATATATATATATATATATATATATATATATATATATATATAAACTTCCAGTCAAATGCATTGCAGAATTTCAAATCACAGGACAAGTGCCAGTTCCTCCTCTCTCTCTGGCAACCATGTCCTGGAGGCGGTGAGTAGGCTGATGGAAAAAAAAAGCCTTTGAGGATCATCACATCTTCTGCACTACTGCTTCAAGACAAAAACCCTCAGGCCAAAACTGAACAACACAGTCAACTTCTCTTCAGTATTTTGCAGCCTGTGCATTCATATAGCTACAAACTGATAAATAATGTAAGCTTGAGCCACAAACAACGTAAAGAGTCCTTTATGAGCGATGAACGCTATAGTTCATTTTTATTCCAAAGCTATGTGGTATGCATTACATTTGCATCCCCACTTGGTGCAAATATCGAGGAACTAAATGTAAATACATTTTTTCTGATGAATAATAGTTAGGAGTCAATAAGGTGGGAGGGCCCAGCGCGATATAATTTACATTACGTTGCTGTTTAAGATTCAGAGCCAAATATGACTTTCCGGATTAATGTAAGAAGCCAACAGAATAACAGTGACTTTAAGTGGTACAACCATTTTCATCTCACATTTTCAAATGCGTACATCTCATTTTACAGAATCAGAAACCAACATTGCTGAGATCAGAATCAACACACACATTCCCTGATGCAAAATATGCATGACCCAACCATTACAGTTACTCATAGTCCGCTCCAGTTCTCAGACGAAACGCAAAATCATCATGTATACTCGACATCTTCATATGCATCCAAGTGGGCTAAGGAAAGTTTTGTTTCATTTTGGAGCTGGCGATTGTTTCATAACGTGAACATTCTAAACAGTCATCCAGGCAAACATCACTTTTCGAAACCGCTTGTGGGTAGTGGGTGGACTGGAGCCTATCGCCGCTCTCTGAGCGGCGGCGTACAGCCCGGAGTGGTCATCGGCCAGTTGCAGACCACGTCTAAGCATGTCTGCTAACCACTCATCCACCCCCGCTATGTTTTTAATTCACCATTGCTCATGTTAAAATGATAAAAGACTTTAACCCTATTGTAAAAGACTGTCTGAAGTGTCAAAACAAGTTCACCATCATCCACAACAGAAAACTGGAGTGTTACTGAAAAATAACACCAACATTAATTGTATTAATAGGTGTGTTCCCAGGCACTTCAAGGTATATCCTTCTCAATCATGATGTCTGGCTCTTCTTTTGGGACAGGTGTTGCAAAATCAGATACAAAACGGAGAACAGAGATCTTTTTTTCTTCTTTTTTTGCTGTACTGAGGTCTCATGAGACATGCTGACATCTTGCCAGTTGATCTCATGTGAAATCATGCACGTTGACCCTTTCAGCTCTGAGCTGAGTCTTTCTGCAACTTTTCCCAAATCTTTGGTTGAATTTCAAAATGCACCTCGAGGGAGGTCAACTTAGAGGTCCCAAAGTGCTTGTATAGGCACAGATTTAAACTGCACAGAGAGGACACAAATTGAGTCTTATTATATGCCATTTCTCACCTGACAGGGTAACTCCAGCCTGAGACCAAGTAACCATTCTGCTTTGCTGCTTTTGATAACGATGAGAACAAGTTGCCTTGAGATTGAAAATATTTTTATGCCAGTTTTTTTTTTTTTTTTTTTTTTACATTCCTTATGTGCAGACTCCCTCTTACTCTTCCTTTGCTTCGATTCATCACGTGAGATGCTGTTTTGTTTCAGTCACTCTGGGTGAGCTACCACTGAGTTAGTTAGCTCGCTGTAATTGTGTGTTTATGCGTGGCCACAGCGGACTTTTTTGCAACCCAGATACATCATTTAGAGCAGTGACCCGTTTTGATTCGCTCTAATGGGAAGAGCAGAGTGTGCACATCCTCTGGGGCACAATCCCTCAAACTGAATGGGGTCATATCTTCCACAGGTGGGAGCAAATCAGGGTAAAATAGACGTTTTATGCCACATGGTTCAAAAATAAAACGTTCTGAAAAAAAACACCAAAAAACACACACACCTACATCAATGTGGTGTAAAATATCTTCGGTATATTGTACAAACCCCAATTCCAATGAAGTTGAGACGTATAAATGTAAATAAAAGTACAATGTACATTAAGAGGATTTGCTCCTACTTTTCAACCTATATTTCTCTGAAGTTCAAAATAGACTGAATGGGAATGATTAAAATCAGTGGCAAGGGTGGTGGGCGGGGGAGAGGGGGGGGGACAAAACAAAACAAATCAACAATCTCTTCTTTTTAGTCCTTTGAATTTTCCTTGCAGGCTCTGCAATTACTATCAGCCATATCTTTTTATATCCAGCCCAGGGGAGCATTGAAGTTGTTTTCTCCCTTGTGGGCTGCAGCCTGGGCCACATCTGGAGAGGACATGCAACAAGGACAAACCAGCTGATTACGCTCAATGGGAGGGCACATCATGATGCGATGAGACACACTCCCTGAAGGACCGTTCTGGGAGACCTTGTCCCCTCCACCTCATACCCAGCAATAATCCCAAAGCAGCCGGCCATCGTTT
Source organism: Hippocampus kuda (assembly GCA_901007745.1). Lineage (NCBI taxonomy): Eukaryota > Metazoa > Chordata > Actinopteri > Syngnathiformes > Syngnathidae > Hippocampus > Hippocampus kuda. The sequence continues at coordinate 25,610 of CAAKHF010011955.1, forward strand.
CTCAGAAGCCCTTCTCCTTCCTTTTGTTGCAGGCATTCTGTTAACCTTGCTCCCCCTACAGTTCACTGTACAGAGTAGAACCTCGATTTAGCGGACTAATTGGGGGAAAGGGTTGTCCGGGGGCCGTGGAAGGATGTGTGAACTAGTTCATTTTTGTAACGATGAGTTGAGTTTAATAAAAAAAAAAATCCATTATGAACTATAAACAGAACTAGTTCATTTCAAAATTTGCAAGCCGAACTTTGAACGAGAAGATGAACTTTCCCAACACTGAGAGCAGAGTACATGGAGCTGCACAACATTTCCTGATAAGAACATGAGACATCGCAATTCTTCCGTGGCGGTGACTTCGTGTAACGATACAAGCAACAAAAAGTCGAAGTACCTGCCAAATGAAGTTTCTCCAAGTGCATTTGTAATTTTAAAACATGATAAAATGTTGCTGTTATTTTTGGCGTGAGCCGCTGTACAAATGGCACTCCATAGAAAAATTGGCAGTGCGGTTGCATGACCATAAATCTGGACCTTCGTATTTCTAGTTTTCAAGACAAATCAAGTCAAGTCAGCTTTTATTGTCAAATATCCTCTCTGTGCAACATACAGCACAGATGAAATTTCTTTCCTGTCAACCACAGTGCAACCACAAGCGAGAGAGGAGCCGCCGCTTGGCTCACTTCAGATTGGCTCAGATTGGCTCACATCTCCTGTCCCATGTTAATCCGCTTCAATTCCAAGCAGCGACTCCCAGTTCCACATACGCTCCTTTCTTCTCATCGTCGGCTCCACAAGCCATCCATCCGTCTAGCCGCAGACTGTCCAACAGCACCGACATTTCCGCTGAACAAAACGGGGCAAAAAACACAACCACCCCGCGGCTGTCTAACACCGACAGTCAAATAGCGCTGACATTTCTCCCAATCAAAATCAGTGCTGGTACACGCGTGCTGCCGAGAAGGCGCAACAACCGAGCACAGATTCTCCTTTGACGAATGTCGTGGCCAAAAAAACACTGAAAACAATCCACATCAGGTCCACACGATGTAACAACAAACACCATATAACAAAACAAAACACAAAAACAACAACAAAAAAAGCAATGCTCTCGAAGAGCTCTTGCTGACGGCTGCCTTGTTGGGCGCCATCTTCATCAAAGAACCTTTCAACCTTATTAGAGGTGTGCTATACTGACTGCCATGCTAGAGTTACTGAAGACGTGTGAGTCAAAAAGAGCTCAAGCACTTGCCCACAAAGAACTACCAAATTTCTTATCTGCCTTGGCATGGCAATTGAGATGCTTTATACTGTTTTCAAGCCAAAATCTTGATTTTGAAACGCGAGATTAAATTGCTTTTGAGTACTAGACCACAATAGTGAAGATTGAAAGCATGCTTATGATGCACTGTGCTCTTCCCCTCTAAATTGTGCCAACCTCAATGTCAGAGTTTGGTAAATTGGTGTCCCACAGACATTTTCACATGAGCAGAAGTTATTAGGAACAGCACAAAGACACTGCTGGCACAAAGTGTCAAATTGTTCATCAGTCACCACTGTGGCCCCTAAATCTATTCGGCTTTATTTGCAACTTCAGTCTCGACACTTTCCTGACGGCATCATTGAGCAGAGAATATTACCAGAACTGCGCTCCCTGCAAACTTTGTCCAGCAAAAATGTCTCGTGCATGTTAAACTATACACCGATTCTCTATACCACTCACACTTTTCAGATTCGTATTAATTTGAGGCTAAAAAGGTGTTTCCCAGTCAAATAAAAAATATTTTACGAGCTTTCTAAACAACTCATAAAATAGCAAAAGGGTTTTGAAGAACTTGGTGGAAATTCATTGCTTTTTCAACTTTTGCCAGTTCTAAATAGTTCATTGCTCTTTCATCCTTCATTATTGGGGGCAGAGAAAGTAGCAGTTTTAATTGGGTAATAACACCACTTATTTCCATCCTTTTTTTTTTTTTGTACAGTAAAACACACCCTGTGTGGTTGGTTTAAAAATCGAAGTTTGAGCTGTAAAATGGCTTTTTGAAGCACAAAAGTACATTTAAATTTGTGTACTCCCCTCAAATGTAACTCCTGTTGTGTTACTCATTGCCCTCACACCATTAGTGGATGGAATGGGGAAATGTGTTGCTAGGATACACAAGGTCCTTCAAAATTACAGTGAAAAAAAAATCACACCAACCATACCCAAGAAATATGTAAGGTTACTATTGCCAGTGACAGGAATTTATTCGCAAATCAAGTTAATGACCAATTTTTCAGTAAAATGAGCATCAATATACCAGCACGACTACACCTCCACAAATACTTTACAGTAAATAGTGCTGCACTGAAGATATGTCAGTGTCTGAAAACTAAAGTTGGACCTGGTTCAACATAATCCATTCCAGGATGATAGTCCAGCTCTGAAAACAGTGGAAACAGAATTGCTCTGTTCAAGAGGCAAAACTGCTGCTGTCTTCAAATAGTTTTCAACAGCAAACTTTTCACATGTTTTAAATTCTCTTTTAGTTAATAGTTGTTTCTGAACCACCACAAAAAATAAAACGCCTATTTTTAGACAGTAGAAGTGTCATGATGCCGAATGACATATATTAAAGATTCTGTTTTTTGTGGATTTTGGATGGAAGAAAGGTGCACATCTCTTCCATCCAAAACTGTTGTACTAAATGCACTTTGGAGAATGCTGATTATTTCAGATGAGGTGATTGCAACCA
>CAAKHF010011955.1:34745-47293 GCA_901007745.1 Hippocampus kuda
GTCACGCTAAACAATACGGTTTCACCATGTTTCTTTCATTCTCCGTCCGTCCGCTTCTCTTCTGCAAGGAATGTAAATTTATGATGTCTCTCACCTGACAGCACAGAAGGTTACCTTCTGAATTCCCACTGTGTTTGCCCTTTACCCTTTACACTTGATATTTGAATGCCTATTTTCCTCACCAATATTCACACACATGCACACAAAGGCATAGAACCATAAATTGTATGGATGGATTCTCTGCATAAATACAACTGCACTCTTTCTTCCTAAAAAAAAAAGAATAATTTCTGAGAATACTTGAATCACACATTTGCAGATTTGTGCGAAACGACAAGTCTAGATACAACGTGGCTTTTCTCAGAGAAACAAATATAGGATTTGAACTGTAGCTGACACCTCATACTATTTTATCCCCTTGAGATAATTCATTATTCGAATGAGATTGGTAAAAAGGCTCTTAACGGTGCTTATATTTGACATTATCATTTTTTTTTCAACCATGGTTATTCAAAAGGTACTGCCTAAAGCTACATTTTTCATTGACTGTGTGGGAAGAGTATTTGCAGACATTGAAATGTGTTTCTTCACAAACCTACATCTATAAAAGCTTAATTAGAGATGAGACCATATAGTATATGCGCCTATATTATATCAAGGAAAACCTTCATGGAAATGGTTTCTTGCCATATGATATTGGTCCGATTTAGTCAGACTGATCGGAATATGAGAATTTGTTAATGGAGAGACCTGTAATGTAGTGAATTGAATATTTATCTTGATAGAAAGTATTTTGATTCTCTTCTGATTGGCTTCAAGTGACAAAGTCACGTTGTGATCTCATTTAATTGAACCAGTGGTAGCCCTTTACCAAACCGTTACGATTGACTTTTTGCTGTGACTTAAAAAATGAAACATTGCTGATGTGCTCCGCCTTGTATTGAGATTAATTTGTGATTGATTTCCTCACTCTGGGTTTCTGTCACCCGTCATGTTGAAAAAAACAACCCCAAACAAAACAAGCAATGTGAGTATGGACAACAACACTTGACATTTGAATCTGAACACTTAGTGATTTCTATGGTAAGAATAGTATAGTGGGTCATCGAAGCATGACATTCCTATTTCAGTCTTTCTGTGGTCAGTTATCATATACGGCTGTCAGATAAGAAAAAAAAAATATCATGTGTTTTGTCACTTGGGCTCCATTTACACAAAGCACTAAAATTCATTATTGTTGTGCATGTGTTCATATTAGCATTGTCAAACGTTTTGTGTGTGCACTGAAATAATAACTCAACCATGTTTGGAGTATAACTCACATGGGTATGGTCTCGAAAAAGGGAGCTAGACACGTTGCTGTTTATTGATAGGTTGACAGAGAGTCATCACTTTAATGCTACAACGGTAATGGAAAGGGAAGAGCACAAAGGGCGCATTTTCTCAAACAAAGGCCACATGTCAAGAAGAAAGAAGACAACATGGTTCATGAAGTCTTTTGTTGTCCTTTGTCTAAAATTTCCAAATGGACCATAGGATGGAGAAGTTGTTGTTTTGCTATCGAAATGATGCTGGGCGCTTGCATGTAAATGTGTTTCAAGTAGGTGAGAATTGTCTGAGGAGTCATTCGTTAAGAAGTGTGTATGTACTGTAGTTGTATAACGCTTCCAGTATGGTGTATAGTTAGGTAAAAAAAAAAACAAAAAAAAACGCTCAAGTGAAATTACGGGTCCAATCGCCCATTCCAGTTTAATGCCCACACAGTATCTGATTTTTTTCCCAACTGTCTATTTATATGTACATATCCGGATCCAGTCAATGTCTTTGCGCTGCCCTCACAAATACAATTGTATCAAAGTTGTATCCACAATTGTGAGAAGAAAGATTCTGATCTGAAGCTACCTCATTCCCTGCCTCCCCCCTGATGCTGCCACAACACAAATCCAAATTGTGCCACTTGAAAGCAAAAAAAAAAAAAAAAAAAATGGACGTCAAGTCTCGTGCGTTTATACAGCCCTTCAACCCAAGAGTCTCAAAGGGCTTCTGAAGCCCGGCGTTCACAAAAATCAGAGAGATCCCATGTTTTAAACCAGACCAAATTAAAGCACGCAGTATCAACCCATCCAAAGTTTATTCGCTTGTTTCCCTGTTTAAATCATTTAAATCTCTGAGACAAAAAAAACCCCCAACACCCTGACCTCATCCACTCTCTAACCTCAAACTGTTTCTACTTCTGCAAATACTTACTTGCAGTAAAGTCTTTTTCATCCAAATTTCTACCTGATTCATTTACATTAAAACAGCCATCGAAGACATTTGCCCATTGTACTTGAGGCCAGTTAATGGCATCACAGAACTACAATACCGAAAGTGCTTGTCTTCGTTAAAAAAATAAGAAATGACATTTTTGTTGGACATAATTCAGGAGCTGAACTTCTATCAAAACTCATGCTGCAAATGGCTGGATCTATTGTGGCTCTTTTATGAGCCCATGAATACGTTGATGACAGCTAGCCTGTCAATCAAAGTATGCACTGGTGTGGAACCTTATTCGTTCGGTGCTGCATGTTCTAATTCTGCAAAATGAAAAAAAAAATCGCTGAGGTTCCACATGTTACTTAAAAAATTAAAGTTTTAAAATGAAGAATAACTGTTGGTGCTACAAATTCTTGTACAAAGTTCTTCTTATTCGGCTTCCGTTTTCAAGAAGATAAGAAGACAAGAACAGTTGTCATGGCAATGAATTTTCGCTTTCAATCAAAAGGATTTACCGTGCCAAATGGCACATTGATCCACCAGGATTGTACCTTTGGCCACAATGCAACTCGGAATTGTGGTTAAAGAAAATTACTTTAAACTACAAAGAAAAAAAATAACGTAAATATTTAGCTGACATTTTATTTTTACTTTTTTGGGAGCTTGTGTGCTGCCAAGGGCAGAGCATGGTCTCAGCTCCCAATTAAGTTCTGAACGCAGCCAATAATTAGCAGCTCGTGTGTCCACTGCTTACTTTCCACGAAATGCCTGACGCACTGGATTCCGGTGCTCCATTTTTTGGAGCTGAATTATTGAACAGCACATTTGAACAACTTTTAGAATTTCCGAATGATCTGAGTGAAGCAGTGCGCCCCCCCCCCTTTTTTTTTCTCTCTCATCCCGCCGCGATGAGGGAACAGGGATTTTGGAGGCCACAAGCTCCAATGACATGGTCTCTGTTTTTTGTAAAACAAATTCTTCCTCAAAAAAAATTCTACATTTTTTTTGATTGGTCTAACTTAGAAAGGAGAAAAATAGCAACACAAACCCATGCAATAGCGAGGTAAACCAGCTATAGATGAAGCTATGATCACAAATACTGCAATAAACTGAAGCCGCAATACATCTGTCTCAGCACCACATAGAAGCTTCTATCAGGGATTATAGCAGCCAAAAATGAGTAGAGGCATATGGATCAATTCTTGAGCGCAGCACAGAAAGGCATTGGTAAAAACACCAGTGGTGCCAAACACAAACTACCAGTTGACAGGACCATCACCCAAGACTGTAAAACCAGGAAGACCAACATGTGTACTGCCTGGATTGACTACAAGAAAGTCTACGTCTCCATATGGCACACACGGATACTGGCGTGCTTGGAACAGAATAACATCAACGGGATTCTAAGAACCTTCATCAAGAACTAAATGAGGCTTTAGAATACAACTTTGAAGTCCAACGCAAAGCCAGTTGGCTAGGTGGATATCCAATGTGGCAGATTGCAAGGAGATACTCAGTCCCCCACTCCCAGTGATGGGGAAATGAAGTTTCAAGATGCTTGATGAACCAGTTGTATTTTTTTGGATTCCTCCAGGTGGCACTCTCTGTTCAACATAGAACTAAAAGCACACTGCCTTGCCATTTCTCAAAACCCTTTCTTGAAACCAACAGTCATATTTCATTTTTATATTTTAGTTTTATTACAAATGGACATCATCAACTCCAGGCCTGGCATGCACATTAAAACATAGCAGTTTGCACACACTCTTCATGCTAACGATGATGCTAGATTACAGGGATTTGGGATACCTCGGCCAGAAAACAATGGCACTGGCATCATCCTGTCATTGCCTGTTTTCTGGTTGACGATAGCACAGACTCCAGAATAGGGCTGTCAGATTCACAAAAATCCTATGTGATGGTCGGGTGACACGATAAGCACTTTTTCTTGGTGTGATTTCTTGGTGGCCTGCGTGCAATTAACAGAGCAGACAGACAGACAGACAGACAGACAGACAGACAGACAGATAGATAGATAGATAGATAGATAGATAGATAGATAGATAGATAGATAGATAGATAGATAGATAGATAGATAGATAGATAGAGCCTTGTTGTATATTTTCTCTTCTGAAACATTTATTTTTGTGCATGCAAACACTTTGTTTTTTCTTCTTTCTACCCCTCAATTTTGCTGCTGTAGACTGTAAATTTCCCCAGTGTGGGACAAATAAAGGATATCTTATTTTATAACAAGGTCTCTGTGACTCATTTTGCCTCCTTATTTTCCATTTAAAAAAATCATTTTCATGTCTGATCATCAGAGTCAATCCAACTCCATTTTAGCACAAAAGGCAACGCCACATCACTGCTTGAAACATGACTTTCACAATACAATACAGTATACTGTGAGTACCGTATTTTCCGCACTAAAAGGCGCACCTAAAAGCCTTCCGTTTTCTTAAAAGCTCACAGCGCACCTTAAAATCCGATGTGCCTTGTGTATGGTTATTACGGTAATATGTCGACCCCAAAATGGCTCCTTGCTAGAGACATGCTTACAACGCAGAGTTCAAACTTGAGGCGATCGGGTTACACAGTTGAACACGGAAATAGAGCAGCGCAAAGAGAGTTCCATGTTAACGAGTTAATGTTCTAACTTGCTGTTGGTTAAGTGAACTGTGTCGCTGCTTTATTAAAAGAGTTTTACTGACATCTGATCGTTCTGTAGCAACGCCGCTAACAGCTAAGTTGTCGTTTGTTCAAAGCTTCTTCGATCTGTGACGTGGTTGCATCGTGGCTGATTGGTTGAACCACGTGCGTACGTGCTCGCGCTCACGCGCACAGCAAAGAGCAGCGGACTATGGACTGCTGAGGTGCGCTTCACTCGAGTGGCGTTGCTACAGTTCTGTTGGTATTTCCCTGAGCGTTGCTCCATCTAGTGGATGCATTGTAGATTGCGTCTTGTAGTGCAGTGCGTCCAATATATGAAAAAAAAAAAAGACAAAATAGGCCATTCATTGAAGGTGCACCTCATAATCCAGCACACCTTTAAGTGTGGAAAATACGGTAAATTGAAAATTGCCGTTCAACTAGCTTCCATGGTTACAGCAATGGAATTATCAAGACTGGTCCACTGTGCGTGTGCTGCGTACACAGTATGTCACTTAAGTCATTACCGGGCTCTGTTTTGGAGCAATGGTAGACAGCATCCTGTGGATTGCTTCATTTCCATTTGTGTCAAACGTGTTTTGTTCTGCCTGCGTCACTCGACTGCATTCTTTTGGCCGTTCACTTTTATCTGCAAGCAGAAAGCAAAACCTGATTATTAACCGACGAGACTCCACAATAGACAAAGATGTGAAGGTTTAAAAAGCCTCACTGGCAATCAGATGGTGCGCAGTGCAGTCTTCCTCCCTAATTAAAAAGCAATGAGCAGCATGAGTTATACAGCCAGTGCATCTCAGGTAAGGCTTCAGAATAAATAAGTTTCTTCATGATTTGCTTTGTTTCCAGCCACCTTCATTTACATCTTATGTAGGAAATGTGGTGTGCGTGCTTGCATGAACACATGACAAGCATATTGTGTGATCACACATATCAGCATCCACGCGAGTAAACTGAAAGGGAGAAGCTTCTTAGTCTGCATTGTGAACAAGGTGAATTAAATTGGGAGGCCTGATTCAGTGACTTGCCAAACCGCCACACTCTCATCCGAGGTTGTCAGCTCGGCCTTACAGCGCTATCAATCAAAGCATCCAACAGTGATGCATTGCTATGCCACATGGTATTCTTCTTTCTTTTTTTAAACCAAAACACACAACTTGTGCTTCAAAGTAGGACACCAAGTGATGTCAAGAACACTGGAAAGTTAATAAAGAGAGAAACATTGATTTTACTCGAGTCCTTTAAGATAAGAAGAAAAATCCTTTATTGTCTCACAATGGAGAAATTCGCAATTTACAGCAGCAACGTTTGGAGGGAAGAGAGTAGAAAAAGCAGAAAACAAGTATTTGCATGCACAAAATACAATTTTAACAAAAAATGAACAGTACACAGTACAGAATGCAATATAAAAATACAAAATATAAGATATAAGCATATATGCAATTGCGTACATTCTGTATAAGGTGGCTGTGCTACAGTATTTACAATGGGTGAATATGGGTGAGAGTCCAGGTTTCATTCACTGGGAAATAAATAACGACAACCAATGCAACTTGGATGATTTGCCATTGTGTTGATGTACAATCGCACAATTTCTTGTTGGCGGCGTCACGTTGATCGTCATTAGACAGCCTAACAGTTTCCACTGAATCAACCGCACCTCTGCTGGTCACAGTCAATAGTGACCTCCATAATCCCACTATTTCTTCCAGATGCAATCAATTCCACACAATCAACTTGCACAGCAATAGACAATATGAGTGGGATACCTTTATGAAATACACAATCCGCTCCTTAAAATAGGCCTGCGGAGATTAGGGTCTGTCGGTGTTCCCTGATCAAAACCGAAATTACGTTAGACCAGCGGTCACCTCCACGTCAAGACTGAGACGTCGTCTGAGCAGGCGTAAAGGTTGGACCCCCAAATTGTCACTCTGCCAGGCGCAATTTCACAGTCTCTATAATAATAATAATAATAATAATAAAAATAATAATATCATATAAAACACCAGCTGTAATAGAATAAACATTTCCAATAACCTCAGGCAATATGACCTCATCGAAACAACCATTTCAATGTAGAGAGATTATTTGTCCACTCTGTTTCTGTTGTAGTTTATGTTTGATATCTCTTTGAAATTCTACAGCTGTTTTCCTTTTTTTTAATTGGTCGAGTAGATTCTTCCACAACCTCAAGCTTGCTTTTAATTATGGTGTGTGTTGTTAACTGTTTAAAATTCTTTCATATGCCCTATCTCTGTCATTAAATCATTTTGGTGGACTAAATAGATAAACGGATTAAATCTTGTTTCATAAGGTATTTGCACCATTTTAAAATCAACTAAATCCTGAATTTTTAATATCTCTCATTTTAGAAACAGTTCTTTGGTGTGTTCAAGGTAACCTGCATTGTTAACTGTTCTATGAGCTCTTTTATTTGCAAAGTGCGGAAGGATTGTACAGTGCTCTTGTGTTAGCCAACACCTCCACACATCGTAAAATATGTCATGTACAATCCATCTATCCATTTTCTTCTCCTCTTATCCTCACAAGGGTCGCGGTCGTGCTGGAGCCTATCCTAGCTGTCTTCTGGCAGTAGGCGGGGTACACCCTGAACTGGTTGCCAGCCAATCGCATGTTGCCATGCATGTTTTTGAAATGAGGACCCGGAGAAAACCCACGCAGACACGGGAAGAACATGCAAACTCCACACAGAAAGGCCTGAACCGGAATCGAACCCTGCACCTCTGCACTGTGAGGCCGACGTGCTAACCATGAACTCTGGTCGACTGGTTAGCACGCCCGCCTCATAGTGCACCGCTGCAGGGTTCGATTCAAAGTGACAGTGGCTTGTGCTTTCATTGAGCCATGAAAACATTCCTGAGTGCCCTGTGCCTTTTGTACAGCTACAATCAATCATAAAGGGCAACTGTGAGTTATTGTGCCGGTCAGCAGCTTTCTTGCACCTCTGCAGGTCAACCAGTGGCAGGGGTAAAACGCAGGCAAAGGAAAGCAAATGGGCGTGCTGAGGTGCGCTAATTATTTTCAAGCCCTCTTCGACAGCAAAGGTGAGAACAAAGGTTTGTCATTTACTTTGCACTCCAGTTCATTTTATTATCACATACGCTGGCCTCAAAAACAAGTCGAATAAAAGGAGCGAAACAACAACACATCATCAATGTTTTTCACTAGCCTGAGTTATGATTCCATAAAAAGCATTTAATTCAGTGGCTGCGATTATGCACACTCATTTTTTTAATGAGTTATTAACAAGTAGCTCTGACAGATAAACTATGTTAATGCTGTACTCCCCTCCTCACTACATGTACTGTACACCTAAACTAAACATGTAATGGAAGCAGGCCATTGAACTATATACAGCAGACTGAACGACGTCGTTATTTAGGGTGTCATCAGAAGACACAATCATTTAATACTACAAACTATACCCTCGTAACTATTATTACATGTTGCCTGTACAAAATCACACGTCGATTAACACAGCCAAACGTGTTAATTATGACTGCAGCAAAGCATGCTGGGAATGCCGCTTCTCTCATGGCTTCTTTTTAAGCCCCAATGACAGAATAATTACTAATCCTGTAGAAAAGGCCAAAAAAGGGTTTATTCTTTTTGAGAAATATGTTCATCTCTTTTATTGAGGTGTTTTAACCACGAGAAGCAATACATCATTTTACTGCTCGCTTGCGAGCTTATCATTTTAAGTTCATTTTTAAGTGAAGATTTTGGACTTCTCTGTCTTTGAGTGAAATTAAATCCTTGGAGTTGTCTGGTTTTGCGATGTTTTTGAAAAACTTTTTTCAATAAAAAGTTTGATTGCCCCCTCTCAAACTATGCTCGTCATTTGTTAATTTATTTTAGCCTCGAAAACACAAAATACAAGTTTAACCAGTCAACCACCGTGTGGCCCACACCTAAATTTAGTTTCAATAAAAATGAATTAAAAAAAAATCAAGTTGGTGCCATATTTAGTTGAGGGTATTAATCTGATTATAGCACATACATTTAAGTACAATGTAAAATGTGCAAAGACAGGCATTCCTGGTTTTAAAAAACAAAAAACAAACAAAAAAAAACCTGTTCCCATCTCAGGTATGAAGATTCTTTGTGATGTGAAGTTATTTTCAGGAGTTACAACTCATTGCTATTATAAAACGCTGCTCTGAACACACACACACACACGAATTATAAGCGCAGATAAAAGCAATGAATATGAACAAAAAAAACTGTGAGAAATATTTTTACTCTTACTCAATTTGACTCTTCTTTCAGAGTGGAGAGTGAGCAGGTCACTTCAGCTCACTTGAGGAATTCACAAAAGCAGTTGTTTTTGTTGAGGCACATATGTCACACTTTCCACATTTATACACAGTCTGGCCCTCACAATTGGATGAAGACAGAAAAAAAGAAATCATTTTTATCAATTCAATGTGTCTGCATAGCTACATGCAAAGACATTTGCTAGATGAGTGTCAATAGTTTTAATGGTCTCAAACAGCTTTTCTTGTCGCTAGGAAAGTGTGAACATGTTATTATTTTATTTTATTTTATTTTTTTGTCTTTGCGACCGTATGCAACCTTTAATGAACCCTGACAAAAAACATTTGCTATGTCCATACACACTCGCAAACCTGCGCCGTCCGTGAGATATGGACTTCAAACTCATCATCCGCAGTGACTTGTCTCAACTAAAGGTACGGCTCCTCTGGGGCCTAACTCGTACCTCTTCAGTTACACACGCAAAGGAATGAAAAAAAAAATCCTGTTCACCTTTCAAGGGAATAGGTTATGGCTGAGCTGTGCTTCAAAGTCCCATGTTTCAACTTCAATGAGTCTGATAATGTTCGACCCTCTTCCACATCTTTTACATCAGAAAATGATGATATGATATTTAAGTGCACGTCCTTTCCCACATAATGGATCTCACCTTCCACTTTCTGGTAGAATGCAACGGTCAAGTGCAAGTCGCAAACCATCAATGAAAGATCCCTGAGAATACTGTATGGTGACAAGCTGAAGTGTATAGATGATCAACAACTACACTAATGTTATTTGTGACCTCTGCTTGGAGGGGTGTTATATGATCACTTTGTATTTTTACTCTGTAAAGCAGGAAATTTTGACAGTGGCGTGCACAAAGTTTCAGCAGAACTTTGCACAGGAGTGCACATTGAGTTTGAGTCGACCATATTCCCGCCCCTACTATTTAACTGGCCGATCAGCGAAGGTAGTCCTGGCCTATCGTGGTGGCATTCCCTGAATCCATTCATAGACACTGGCAGGGGGGTTGCGAAAGCTGAAGAAGGAAACCTGTCAGGCTTTTTTGGCAGCTGATGGGTGCCAGCATGCCAAGCGGAATGCAGTTCTGGTGGTCGCTGACGGAAAAACTCAGACGTGGGAGGAGTTTGGTGAGGCCATGGAGAATGATTTCCGTACGGCTTCCAAGAAATTCAGATCCACCATCTGTTGTCTCAGAGCAGAACCACTGCTCCTCCGCATTGAGAGGAGCGAGATGAAGTTGCTCAAGCATCTACTTATACGCTCCATTTGGTGCATGCTGGACAGACTGTCTCTCCCGGCTGGCCTGGAAATGCCTCTGGATCCCTGGAAAAGCTTGATAAAGTGGCTGGGGAGAGACAATTATTCCCTGCAAAAGCTGCTAACCTCACAATCAAACCCAAGGTAAGTGAAACCAAATGGATGGATAGATGGAGAGAAGGCCTTCAAGGCTCTCACTGCACACCACTGAATTTTGGTTACATAATTATATAATTATTGTGATGACCAGCCTTTTCTCTAGGCATGTCAATTCATTTCCGGAAAAAGTCCCCTGCTGATATTTTAAAATAATAGGTGACTCCATTCAGTGAATGAGAACAGATAATGCAAAGTATGATATAGTCAAGAGGAGGTTCACATAGTTTTTTAGCTATAGGAAACTAAGGCTTCAAGACCTTTCATGAACCATTTGGATTTTTTTTTTTTTTTTGTCTCGCTGATTTTGCATTGTTGGTTTTAAAGAAAGGGGTTGAGGAAATGTCAAGCCGGTGTGCTCTCAGATCGATGTTAAGCTGAGAGTGCCATTTGGAGGAGTCAAAAATACAACAAGTGGTTCATTTAGCATCTTGAAGATTCATTTTCCCGACCACGAATAATTTTGATCTGGTTTTCAAAGGAGCACCAGTGTAATTTTCAAACAGCATGCACAACTCTTCACCTCTGGATACAGTGTTCCAATTCACACTGTGACTTGGGTTTTTGTTCCTGCCTTCCAGCTTCCAGTCGCCTTGGTTGGCTTTTCATACGTCAATCAAGACAGCAAGACGACTGATTGGTGGGGATGTGACTGAATCTGTGAATAAGTCATTACATGGAGCAGCTAAGATTAAGATCAGAAACACGATAAGAGAGACATAATGCCTGGCAAGGAAATCATATGACTGAATTTATTTTTCCTTTTATCTTTCCTTTCTCTCTATTTTTTTCAGCAAATGAGTTGCTAAAAATGCCACCTCCAAGTTAAATGATAGCAAGCCTTTCAAATATGTTTTCATTTTGTAATTTGTTGTGTTGGCATCATTGTCCTGTTCAAGGTGAGCCATGTACACGTCAACTGAGACATCCCTCAGAGTATCAGTTTGAAGCCCCTTCATTTTCTCTGTTCATATTACAGGAAAGTTATGTGACCATATCCATCTGTATTTCTACGCAAATGACACACACAGAATTGACTCAAATGATGTATGTATTATATACATATATATATAATGTATTATATCTTGCTGGCATCAAATTTTAAAGTGTTTTGCTTCCTTTCCAGAAAAAAAGAGTCACAATTACACAGTTACGATAACTATAACTTTGACTTTTTTTGTCTTTTGTACTTTGTACAGTGTGAGATTAATGTAGACATACCATTGCATCCGTTTTAAAGGCACACACGCACGCACGCACGCACACACACACACACACACACACACACACACTTATATTACATCCATCTGGGAATGTATTGCCATGCGCCACTGCATTTACGAAGCATAACTACTTACTTTTTTAACCATCATTAGCCCTCGTGTATTAGTATGACTGACAACATAATTTTAATTTGATCACAGCGGCAGAACAACCTCACTCAGATTTTGTACTCTGAGATTTCCAACGTGAACAGCCTTTCGGAGATTTTGGAACATCAGCCAATTTATCCAACGATGAAATAATGGTCTTTGTAATTAGATCATTCCTTTTTTTTTTTTTTTTCATTCATTCTCCTGATCATGACCCATGCACTTTCAATGCTGACTATCATGTAAACTCATTCTCTGTGTGTGATTTGCCACGGGTGTTCCAAGAGTGGGATGCCATTTATGGGTCCTGAGATTTAATTGATTAATAACCCCAGCTGGTCAACCAAAGTTAACTTTTACCTAAGTCATTCCACTTCACTGCTAACATTGTCTCCTCCCTGCTATGACACATTAGCCATCAATTATCATATAATTGAGAGATATGCATACAACCACATGCTAGAAGCGCTTCAACTGATAGATTACTGAAATGGTTAGTGTGTGACGGGCATTTGGTAAGCACGTCAGCCTCATCGT
>CAAKHF010011956.1:0-17964 GCA_901007745.1 Hippocampus kuda
TCGGTTTGTTCGTCATTGTTGAAATGCAAAAGGGAGGTCAATTTCAAGCCTTCCATTTGTGAGTTTCACCCGAGCCTCAGGTGAAGCTTCCATCAGCCACCCGGAAAGAGTCGCGTTGACCTGATCAACTCCCTTGATGAACATGTCGATGATGGAACCATACGCATTGTTGAGCTGCTCCGTATCAAGGGCAGAGATCTTGTCAACGATAACCTTGATGAGCGTCACAATATTGCGGTAGATGTCATTGATTCGGAGGAACGCTTGATCTAAATAGTCAGACTTGATCGAGTCAACAAACTGCTGAGTTTTACCAACGACAGCTCTCATGGTCTCACTCATTTTCACCAGCGCTGTGTCAAGACTCTCCATATTCTTCACAAAGGCCACTAGTCCATTCATGATGTCCCGCACGTATGTTTTCATGTTTTCAAAGATCTGGCCAACGGTAACCGCATCACCAACTGGCATGGAGACTTTCATGGTGCTGATTTTCTCCACAAATGAGTTATAGTAGATCTCCATGGACTGATACATAATCTGGGTGTTTTTGTCCAGAGTCGTGGCAATACTGTCGGTCATTTTCTTCAGGACCTCAGGAAGGGTGGTCATTTCATCAGACCCTGGAAGTTGGAACTTGGTCTCCCTCAGGAGCTTAACGATCGCGTCCACGATAACCTGGAGGTTTTGCTGGTATTGGACAATGGTGTTTCTGAAGAAGATTGACAGCTGGCTCATCTGGACATCGTAGTTTATGGCGGCGTTATAGACGTCACCGATGCGGGTAACGACGACATTCTTCAACATGTCCACGTTGCTTGTGATCTGATACTTGCGAAGAAACTCCGTGAAAGCAGAGACGATGGAAGGGACTCGCTGTTTCAATTCCGAGAGAATGATTTTGGGTGCCTCTGTGTTGTAGACAATCTGGAGGTTCATCCTATTTGCGTTCTTGGAAGAGGATTTTATGACAAAGATGTCGACATCAGCCTCTGGAGCAGACTGTCAAAAAAAAAAAAATCCCAAAAAAAGAACTGTTAAGCAAGACTGAGCAAAAAGCAATTCCATTTGCAAAAGTGTCAGGTTACTCAACTCACAGGATAACGACCGTAGACTCTTGCGCTCATTTGAGATGGGACCCTGCCATTCATCTGCAAGCCCAGGAAGCCAATAGATGGAGCAGATAGTGAGGCACTAAGAACATCTCTGCGAGCGGCGTAGCGAAGGTTGACATCAGTGAAAGTTGGGCTGGTGATGTCCACGTTGAGGGTCTGGCGAGAAACACTGAAAAAAGGAGATTTTAAATTGAATTATGGTCCTGTGATTGAAGGAGAAAGAAGTACAGTATGCAAAGAAAGAGAAAATCTTACCTTGTGCTTTGGTCAATGACATGGTTGGCATCCATGTTGAGGTCGGCATGTTTCAGGACGAGTTTGTTAATCACGTTCAAAGCGGCATTCTCAAAGTTTACCGTTGAAGAAGCTGTTGGGTAAAAAAAGGTTTTGTGTCATTCAGTACTTGAAAATATTGCAGTAGAATACATATAATTATACTCAAGGAATATCATGAACTCACCATCCATGTCATAATCCAAGATGACGAAAGTGGAGGTGGCGGAGGATTTAAGTGTGCCTTTGAAAACTGCAGCGTTTCCCTCCAAGAGCGCATCAAAATTTGAGGTGTACAGTGGGCTGATGAACTTGCCGTTGGTGGAGATCTTCTGTTTGGCGACCGTTGCATCGACCACTGTTTTCTCCGAGATGGTGAAATCCCCCAGGGTGCTTGGTTGTGACAGATTAATCTCAATATCAGCAGTCAAGGAAGAGACTGGTGCAATATCAACGGTCGCTTGGGCAAAATGTTTCCCGTTGGTGTTGAAAGTGAACAGGTTGAGCTCATTGTTACTCAAATGCTTCAGTGTGGCGTACATACGACTGAGGGAGGCTTGCAAAGACACGCTGTCATTTAAATCGAAGTTGATCACTTTCGTGGTGCCGTGGTTCAGCTTGACATCAGCAATGACCTTGGAGGTGGAACGCAGGCCGTTATTCAAGAACAGATTCACGTCACTGTCCAGGACTCCAAGGACGATATAGTCATCAAGGACTTTGCCATCCACGTTTGCCTTCATGACTGTCTCAATGGAAGTGTCTTCACTGGTTCTCTCCAGCTTCAGGCTCCAATCGGTGTTTGCTTTTCCAACAGCCTTGACCACTGGAATGTTGTAATTGCCCTTAATGTTCACAGTGGAGTGAGCCTTGGTTTTGGATTTGGTGTCCCCAACCAGACGCTGGTTCAATTCCAAGCTCAGTATAGGCAGAGAAATTCGTGCAACAGAGGTCACGGAGGTAGCGGCTTCCA
This sequence comes from Hippocampus kuda, assembly GCA_901007745.1. Taxonomy (NCBI): domain Eukaryota; kingdom Metazoa; phylum Chordata; class Actinopteri; order Syngnathiformes; family Syngnathidae; genus Hippocampus; species Hippocampus kuda. The sequence continues at coordinate 2,362 of CAAKHF010011956.1, forward strand.
GAGTCTCACTACTCACACTGAAGGTGCTGTCGTGGGTGCCTTCAATGTGCCGATTTTCTAGGGACAAGGAATTGGCCAGCTTGATTCCTCTTTTGCTGGTCAGGCTGGCGGTGCCATCAAGTTTAGCCTTTAAGCCCTCAAACACTGAGGTCGTCGTAGCTCCCAGACGGAATACAAGATCATCTGCTGCATTCAGTCCAGTGTTGACATTCACACTGATGACAGAAGACTTGAAGGACAACTCTGTAATCAGGTCACCCACAGGGGGGATCTCGATCAGGCTCATGATCACCGCAATGGGAGCAGCCTTCTTTTTCTGATAAACAATCTTGGCATCCAGATCCACGTTTTGCTTCGGCGAAATCATCAGGTGCTTCAGTCCCATCAGTTCATATAAATTCACGTCCTTTATTGCTGGGGTGCGCATGTCGACAAAGGGGATTTGGATGGCAGGAACGCTGATGGGGTTGTTGAGGAAGTCAAGATTGACATTACCATCCATCGCGATAAAGGCGCCGGCCTCATTTCTGTTGTTGTCCACAGTGAGGTTGTAAGTCATGACAGCCTGATTAAGACGAGCGGTGTAAATTGTGTTCAGCTTTTGGTTGTTGGGTGTCAGAGCGGCGGAATAATCGTTGCGCACATCAATCTTAGCAGTAGGTGCTCCAAAGATTGTAACCCTGCTATTGAGTTTGTTTTGGAAGTCAGCAACCAACTCGTTGGGAAAGGCAACAATGTTAATTCCATTGGAAAGGAGTCCCCTGACCACTCCAGTCAATTCTGTGTCATGGTTTGCTTTAAGATCGGCCTTCATGGTAATGAAGTTGACATTTCCAGAGGCGGAAACCACACTGCTCTTCACGATTGGCGCCTTCATGTTACTGAGCAAATTAAATTTGTAGATGTAAGGGCTCGCCTCGGCTGTTACTTGCTGTTTCATTGTTGCTGTTTTTAAGTCTGTGTTGCCGGAGAAAGTCAGTGTGGCAAGTCTTGGACTGAGTGACAAATAGAGGGTGCTGTTGTGGTTGCTCTCCTGAGCAACAGACTTGCCGACATTGTCAACAGTCAAGGTGAGGGTGTAACCGTCTTGACGGACGATTGCTTTCTGGGTCACGATGGCATCACTTTTGACACTGACGATTGGAAGGTCGACAAGATGTTTGTAGTTAGTCTCGAGAGAAGCAGCCATTCCCTCTTCCATTGCAACGAAAACGTGGTTCGTGACATCAGCGTTGTAAATTGGAGTGTTCACTTTCACCACAGTCTTTGCTTGGGCCTGGCCGGAGAGACCATAGAGAGATAGAGAGGCTAGGTGGTCGACGACGAGAGCAAGATGGTTGATCTTGAGGGTCTCTGCGAGCACAACGCGGCTCATTTTAGGTAGAGCAATCTGAGCAGTTGAGTCGACTTTGTAATTCAGGATTTCAAAGCTGGGAGATGTGCCTTGGGAACTGATCATGGCTTTGAATTGGGGTGTCATGACTTTTTCGGTGGCGTTTTGGAGCTCGGCAGATGTCTTCACGGTGTAGATGGGAGTATTAAACCGGATCTCGGCAGAGAGTTTGCCAAAGCAAGGGACGATAATATCACTTGGGATCATTGGAAATTCAATCTCAGGAACTGAAAGAGACTTAACAAGCTTATCGACAGGGAAGTGTGGGAGAGTCGGGAAGGAGATCTCAGGAAGGGTAATTTCTGAGAGGTTTATCTCAGGCATGGAAGGCAAGTAGTTCATCTTGAGGTCTCCGAAGAAAGCATCAATATCAATTATTTTGAAGTCATAATTCAAGATGAAATCGATAACTTGGAGGATTCTCTGCTTGATGTCATCAAAGGAAATGGTGGTGGCTTTGATCGTATGGAAGCCCAGAATGGTGAACTCAGGGATGTCCAGCTGTGTGGGGATGTCAACCTGCTGAAGTTTATCCATGTTGAACTTCACGGAGGGAACCACAAGGTCAGTGAGCGGAACGGTGAAGGATGGAATAGTCACCTCATACTTCTTCAGTTCGCTTGTCAGTGCGTCGTAGATTTGCTGAAGCTCACCGATGATCTTTTGTTCAGGGAACACTGACCTGATTCCATCGATCACACTTTGGCAAATATCAGTGGCAATCACCAGAACTTTCTTGTAGTACTTCTTCATTAACTTGACGTATGACACAAGCTCAGCTCTGAAGTCGATATATGTAACTTCTTTTTTGATTTCTTCAAAGACCCTCCTGATATCTTCAAATATAGCCTGGTCCATCAGTTCCTTTACAGATGTAAGAATTTCTGCAACTCTGATTTCTCTCAGACGATCCGAAAAGCCTTTAGCAGAGGTCAAGACAACATTGGTGAAATCCTTTGCTGCTTCTAGTTTCTTGGGAATTTCCAGAGCCCTGATTAGATCATTAACATAAATTGTGCAGCTTGCAGTGATTTTATTAACCTTATCCACAAATGCCTTATAATCCAGTGATGTCATCTTCTGCATGATAGACTCAGCGAAGGACTTCAGGTCTTGAATCATATCCTTAACTTCAGTAGATTGCATGTAGTCAATGACGACCTGGAAGAATTGCTGGCATTTTGCAGGGATGTTTGCATCCTTGACCACTCGGGCAACGGTGTTGAGGGTTTCCTCAATTCTAAACTGCTTGATGACTTCCACAAGTTTTTCAAAGATGACTTGGATCTTTTTGTCAGCTTCAAGCTTGACAATGAACTCCCTTATCTTGGAAGACAATGCGTTGATTTTGTCAAAGACCTTGAGATCCTGGATCAGTTCCTGGATATACTCCGTCATCTCATTGAATAGCTCGGTTGGGATCTGACTCGTTAAAACCTTGACGGAACCGCTAATGTCAATATCTTTCATGATCTCCTTCAGTTCAGCAACAAAGTTGACAAGATCGAAATTGTCAACGGACTGCTTCATGATATTAAGGCAATCCTTCAGATTAGACACAATTTGGTATTCCTTCTCAATATTATGCAGGAATGCCACACTAGTGCCTCTCAATTTTTCCAAGTCGATCTGCTGGATCATCGTCTTCACAGTCTCGATAAGATACAGGACCATTCCCTTGATGTCATACTTTTCATTAATGGCATTTAGCAGTTCCTGGATCTGTGATGCCACGTTTTCAGGCAGGCTGCCATCAACAATAATCTTCTCCATCATGGCAAAATAGTGTTGAATGTAAAAGGTGACCTCAGTGATCATTTTCTCAAAGTGAACCCTAAGGTTTCTGAAAGCAGCATCCACATCCTCCATGGAAATCAGATATTTGGGGGTAAGGTCACTGATGTACTCCTTCAACTGAATGACTTTGCCTTCAATGTTAAGTTGGGCAACAAACTCACTCACACGCTGAGGAAGAGCTTCAAGTTTTTCTCCGATCCGCTCATTCTTGATGTAGTCACGAACAAGTTCTGCAACACCGACAAGAACATCCTTGATACCTTCCAAGAAGACAGGCACGTTTTCCAGCAGAGGGAACTGAATGATGTGACAGTTTGTGTTCTTGTCATACTTGAGGAAGCCCGAGACACCAAATTCCTGGTTGTCTGTGGATTCTGCGTTGATGATGTTTGTGAGGATGTTAGCGGAAATGCTCATGCCAGTTCCCTCGGCGGTGTTGTAAACGCTCATGTCTTGATTAAAGGCGTGATTGTTGATTTTCGACTTCAGACTAACAATGGCCTTCTGTTCATTCATAGAAAGACCGGCGTCCATCTTATTGTCCAATGTGGTCTCGAGGGAAAGTCCGTTGTCTAGCGCCTGGCTCACTGAGGCTCGGCATTCATGTGAGGTAGCAAAAGCCAAGGGTTGCGCTCGCAGGAGGAACTTGCCGTAGAGCTGTGCACTGTGCTTTCCGTACAACGCCAAGTCTCCATCAGCATTGAAGATGGCATCGAGGTTGAAGTCGAAAGGAACAATGCTGGAACGGATGTTGTGGTCAAAGCGCAGAAGCTGCGAGTTAAAGCGAGCGTCATTGGTGAACTTGGCAGCAAGACCGATAATCTCAAGATCTGAGGTGTGGCTCATGTAGGTTCCAAAAAGATTTCCAATTGTGCTGCACTTTGCGATGGCAGTCATGTCAGCATAGTTAATCTGATAGCTGTGCTTGATCTCTGACTTATCATAGGTAGTTTTCAGACTTCCGGTCAGGTCAATTTTGTAGGAGCCGGCCTGCAACTGGGCATCATTGATGATATTAGCGGCGAGAAGCTTCAGGTTGTTGTTGACCTTGGCAGATGCGGTGTAGGGTGTCAGGTTAATGGCAACATCGTGAGTATAAGAGGCATACTCACTAGCCTGGGCTTTAGCCTTAGAGTTCAAGATAAGGCTAGAAAGTGTTAGCGTCAGATCATTGCCATTATCAAAGTTGAGGTCAAACAATGCAGCCTTGTTATTGAAGGACAGAGTTGCTTTCGTAGTGTCCAGCCCAGCGTTAAAGGTGTTGTCCAGAGACAGTGGGCTCCGAAGCGTGTTTGTTCCACTTGTGACCAAACCGTTCTTGTCCAATCTCAGGGTGGCTTTGTGCATGGCCGTGTTCTTCAGAAGCTTAATGTTGGCGTCGCTGTTTACAGTCAGACCGTTGACATCAAGAGAGGAAGTGAGCAGTGAGTAGATCAGATCTTCTCGGTGGTCTGCGTTCGTTTCCACTCTCAGAGCAACTTTGCCTGCTCCAGCCGAGACTTCAGCTTTGTGGTGGATTTTCATACCAAGAGCACGGGCGCTTGAATGGCACTTCAGTGAGGCTTTGCTGTCTGCGAAAGAAAACTCAGCGGAATGCGTCAAGGTGTCTTCAAAGGCGTTGGTGTTCGAAACAACCAGGAGGTCACCATCCACAAAACTTGCGGTGATTCTGTTTTTAGCCTGAACGAATGTTGATTCAAATTCAAGCAAAGAATCGAACTTTGCATTTGGTTTGAATGGAATAACGTAGAATGTCTGATTTGAAACAGTCTTGGCAGAGAGGGGTCCGGCCTTGAACATTCCCTTAAAGCTGCTATCAACAGAGATTTTCTCAGCGTTGATTCCAGTCAGAGAGTTGTGATCGATGTCGACATTGAGGCTAAATGGGCTTGTGGCTTCAATCTTGCTATGGGAGTGAACGTTAATTTTGTCAGTGATGGTTGCATCCTCAACAAAACTGACACTGGCTTCAAGAAACTTGTGGGACAAAGAGCCTTTCATCTGGGCTTTCAGTGAGTCAGTGGTGGCCAACAGTCCAGAGCCTAAACGAAAGAAACGAAAATTAAATTCAAAGTCGTTACAGCCTTGTTTAAGACTCAGTTAATCTATAATAGTTAAAAGTAAAAAAAAAAAAAAATACCTTCGATCTTGAATGAGAGGATTTCAAATGGAGAGGTTCCTTTGGCATCAAACTTGGCAGAGTAACTTGGAGCTTCCATAACATCCTTGCCGGCTGCGATTGAGGTCTCAAAGTCATAGAGGTTGCTCTTCATCTGTGTTGAAACTTCAGCTTTGCCAAAAAGAGGAATAGTCAAAGTGAGCCTCTCAGGGACAAAAACCTCCGGGATTGGAATCTCCATGGAGACGATCTCCAGTCCAAACTCGGGCAGAGACAGGTGAGGTGTTGTTAAAGCCGGCGGGAAGTTGAGCTCCTTTGTTGACTTTCCCCCAAGAGGGACTGGAATGGCGACGGTGAAGCGCTCTTTGTTGAAGTAGTACACAGCCTTTGTTTCACTGTAAAAAGTACAAAAGTTCAATTTAGAAATGTTTTGGAAACACCCAATCACCAATTCATGTGGTTCATTTCGAACGTACGTGTTCAGGAACAGTGTCTCTGGCAGGGAAATTTCAGGCATATTTGGAACTCTGAAGCTCTGGAGGTAAGGGATCTCAGCACCATACTTCTCCATGTAGTTGTTTGCCGCCTAAGAGACAGACAGCAATCGAAGCTGTTCCACTTCAACACGAATAAAATCCCATTTGTAAAAATAGTTGGATCTCATACCTCTCCAAACTTCTTAAAGATGTGAGAGACCTTCATGTCGGTCTGTCCCACCTTTGTGTCAAGAAGGTCTTGGGTGTACTTCTCAAACAAATCCGAGAATGGGCCAAAGGTGACGTCAGTGTTCATGTCAGATTTGAACCCAACCTCAACCTTGTTGTCGTCTAAATAACGGGCAAAAATGCAAACAGTTTCAGATGAGCTAAAGTATTACTGTTGGTTGTTTTTGATAAGGCAGAAAGCATAAGAGTGCAAGCGGAAAAATATATTACCATATTTCATTGCAATCTCCTGCTTGGACACAGCATCCATGACCTTCACTTCACTCTTCAGTTTCAATTCCAATTCTTCCTCTCGCTTCATGTCAGCTGTGACTGAGGCGTCAACGTTAAGTGTGGGGACCAGGAGCTGAATTTGAAGCATACCTTTCTTCATCACCTCAAGACTGAAAGAAATACCAGCGAGTCAGAAGCTAATAGACGTCGTATGACATCTTTGTTCCTCCATGAGACACTTGATTTCTTACTTGGCTCGACCAATGAGGGAAAGCTGAGGGATTTTTTTGTTCAGAAGATCCAAATAGATGGAATGGGTTCCTTTGCCTCTGGTATTGCCATCAACAACACCCAGTCTCAATCCTGCTTCCACATCATAGTCAGGAATCTGGATATCAGCTGTGACCGTGTGCTTCCTTCTGTTGTATTTCATGATGGCTCTGGCTTCTGTGGGCTCGGCGCCTGTTTTGGTCCGACCAATTCCATAATGTCACTCCAGTGAATTTCAGAGCCACGTCAAGTAGCGTGCTATCGTCTTGAGTGTGATGTACCTTCAGCTCTCAGAACAAACTTCACAGAGTCGATCTTATGCTTGCCCTCGTCTCCCTCTTTCAGCAGCTCATAGGCAAGAGTGGCAGTGTACTCAGTGACTTCGCCTGTAGGATGGAGCTCCAGTGCAAATCTATTCAATAAAATGAATAAAATCATTTCATGAATGAATCCGTTTTTGCTCAGTCATCTATATCGAAAAATGTAGCTGTTCTTTGTGTAATCTCACTTGCTGTCACCAGTGATGGGGAAGTAGGGTGCTGTGTCTTGAGAGAAAGCATCCGTGTACTGAAGAGCAGTGCAATATTTCATCCCAGCAAAGAAGGGGGTGCATTCACTGACATCGACTTTGTTTGTCACCATTGGGGGGAGAGTCACGACCCTCAGGTCATTAACTGCCACCAGGGTGTTTCTAAATTTGAACCACAGAGAAGGAGTTCAAATAAAATATTTCACTTCTGACATTGTTTCACCGACACCATTTTTTGTGTGCAGCTTACGTCATTTTGATGAGCTTGGTTGGGCTTTTTGGAGCAGGGATGGTCAGCTTGACGTGGTCACGTCCCATCGAGATCTTGGCCTGGAGGCCACTCTCGTGGAAGATGTTGGAGTGCATCTCTAATCCAGAGTTGAGATATTCGGGAATGTAGGCGCCAACGTGGGTTGTAAACTCAACGCCCGCAGAGGGCATGAAAGCGACTTCACTCTGTCAGAGAAACACAAAAGATGAACAGTCGTTAGAACGTGACTTACGTATCATTTGGTACACATTCAGCAAATAATTACCATGTCGCGGGCCATCTTAAATCCAGCCTTGACACCAGGGGTGAAGGTTCCAGACAATGTAATTTTCAGAGGCACGCCAGTGACAGTTGGCAGGAAAAAGTCATTGTCCATGAAGATGTAGTGGGCGAAGATGGTGTTGTCAGCCTTTGTCATCAGTCCCTTCAGGAGCTGTGCAAATACAAATCAGATTTAGATCCCAAACATGTTTTTTAAACTGTGCTCCTCGAGCCACATTGTCTTTCATTACATCAGTAGGGAACATCTTGAACATGCTCTCAAACATCAAGGCAGCAGAGTAGGCCATAGCTTCCAATTCACTGGTCTTCAGATATCCCAGCTCGTTTCCGAACAATCTCAGATACATCATCGCCTCTGGAGACTTGGTGGCCTGCAGCTTTGTCATCAGCACGTTGAGATTCTGCCCAACTTCTTTCATGAAGTTCTGAGAGATCTGAACACAGATGTGGAGAGGAAGTATTACCGAATTGTTCGACATAACCAAAGTACAAGTTCTTTGCAACCAACTCAAGTACCTGTCTCTTCATCTCAGCATTCCTCAAACCGGGAAGGAAGCTCTGTACAATCTCTTTGACTGCATGCATGTTATCCGAGACAAAGTACATCGTCTTCATGGCAGTGTCGGGGAAGAATCCATTGTCACCAAACAGTGCTTCAACCGTTGGTTCAAATCCTTTACCCTCAATACCAATCTGTAATGATCATACAAGTCACCAATTCGTGTTATCGAAACTTACACTGACGATTTGTGTTTTGATCATTCAGAATATTCACCTCCATCATGTCAATGTCAAAGCCAAATGCCTTAAGAGTCATTTCCAGCATGGCTTCTTTGGGCAGGTAGCTGGTGCCCTCAAAGATCATGTTTCCCTCGACAGATCCCATCCGGTAGTTACGAGAGAATTTGGTGGGGTTCATGACGGGTCCAATCTCATTGTCCTGGATGGCATCGCGAATCTTTTGTCTGAGTCTTGACAAGAAAACAGAGATACAATTTAAACTCTAATGGTCTTAATTCTGCAGTACGCTGACAATGACAAAATAAATCATACGTAGCAACTTGTCACTTACTCTTCAGTTTTAGTCTCAGTTGAAGACAAAATATTGGTCATGTGGGATACCACAAAGCTCTTGAATTGGGTATCTCTCTCGGTGGGCAGGGCAGCGGCCAAACGCGCCAACTCAATTGGCAGCGGGTTCTTCATAACCACAAGATATGCAGCGATTCTCTTTTGCAGTGGGGTGGCACTGTCCAAAAGGACCTGAATGAGAAGCTCTCTTCCCTGTGACAGAAGAAATTGATCCAATTAGCAAGTACGATCATGAATTATTCAAACCATCCTTTAATATCTCTAAAAATTGTCACGTGCCTCATCTGAGATGGGAGTCAGCCGGTAAACCTGGATGGCAGCTTGCTGCACTGCCAGGGAAGCAGCTGGCTGGTTCACACACTGAAGCACTGAAGATCTGAGTGCAGGACTAGCAGGCACAACAGCGGGAGCCATGTTCCCAATAACCTAGACCAACACAGACCAAAGTTAGTTTTATCGTACGGAATAAAGGAAACAGGCTTTTGATAATGGGTTAATGTTTCCATAAGACTCATTAAACGAGCCATGTGTTACATGACATACCCTCAAAGTCAGGAAAGTGTTTTCTTCATCACCAGCGCAGTCGCCCAAATGACCAGCCAAGAATTCAGCAACAGAGCGAATCTCAGGAATTAGCTTTCCTTCACTTTTGTAAAACCTGCAGATGAAGAAATGTCGGTTTAGTGCCTTCGAATTATATTTGACAGTCAATGGTATACCCTGAATAAAGGTAACAAAGCTCACCTCTTGACTACATTGCTCAGGGCGTACATGATGGGCTTGCTGGGCTTGTACTTGACCATTTCGAGCATGTCATTTATCAGCAAGGCAGAAGGATTAGAAACAAGTCCCAATGCAAAAACTGTGGCGTCAACTTCAATTGCTGTGGTTTGGAAGCCTCGAAGGATCTGCATGATGGCACTGCTGCACTCCGGAGTTCCGCACTGGGCCAGAACTTGATAGGTCAGGACACGGGACATAACGAGAGCCTCTGGAATGGCACCGCTCAGAGTTTCGGTCTTCATTCCGCGGACCATGGTGACCATCTGACGGAAGAGGTGTGCCCTCCTCTCGCCCTCGGTCTCAGGCAGATTGACCAGTTCACTCATCAGATCCAGATAAGCTTCTTTATCCTGGAAGTATGTCTTGTGCTCAACGGTGTCCATATGAAGACTCTTGACGTTATCACCTGTGACACACCAGCAGCATCGTGTTCATCAGTGATTCTGCTTTGAAGATGGGAATTAAAAACTTCTCAGGAAAAAAAAAATGTAGATTTACCATGATCAAAGATTCTGTCGTTGGAAGTGGAAACGTGCACCAGGGTCAGTTCTTGCTTTCCGACATTCGTGACGCCATATTCACCCCTGAAATTGTAAAGCCCTGTTTTAGGATCCGAACTGAGGCAGAAAATGTGCTATTTTACTGAAACAGCGGGCATTAGGTAAAATTCAGATTTACTTGTGGGAGAATGGGATCAGGATGTGCTTCTCTGTGCAGGACCCGGAGGTCATGTGTTTCTTCTCGTTGTCAAACTTGTAGTTACAGGTCTGTGAGCTTCTGACGAGCTTGGAAAGGGGGTATTGCTGAAAATGAAAAATGAAATAATAATTTTAAATGGCATTTTCTTGCCCTAAACGCTCTTGTTTCATTTCCTGCATGCCTTTTGTATTTTTTTTTTTTGGTCTTACCATGCCAGAGATGAGTGCCAAGGGGCTGGTATAATCTCGTGTTGGGACAAATCTGTCACATGTGGAGAGGTCCCTTTCCAGGCTGATGTCAGTTGCAATGTCCTCCCTAGCGTTGATGGTGTAGAAGGTCTCGCACATACCGTGAACCGTTGGCTAAAATGCAAAATGAACAAATGCATTCAGTACTTGTTTTACAATAGAAGGCATTGTTAGTTTAATCGAGGAAATAGAATATTGTTGTTGCTTTTGGAGATTGCCAAAAGGTGTACCATATTCTTATTCTTGTCCTCTTCCATCATAGGCACAGCCAGGGCTGAGATGATACCCCTCTTGATGTTCAGGGCGGTTGTTGTCTCACCTTCCTCAGGGTACAGTTTCACATCGTTGACACCCTCAACTACAACCTTGAGAGGATATCTTCAAGATGGAGAAAATATGTTAACCGGCTTGTTTGTGGACAACCTCATATTTGTTAAAATGTTCCAAATTTTTGGGGGTACCTTTCCATTTCATCAGCAAAGGCATTTGAGCTGGGGGCAGCACCGAACGTGGGGTTGCCATCTGAGTCAGAGCCAACCACTTCACTCAGGGCACAGCCAGTTGTGCGCACGATGAAACTGCAAGTCTGCGGAACTTCGATTTCAACCTGTGACATATGACCCACGTCGAATTAATATCATAGATTTACCTCCACCGCGTTTCAACTTTTTAAAACTGACTCGTTGTAAATGTAATATCTGAAATAAATATATACATATCAGAAAAGAGACTGGATTGCTCCTACTTTGCATGTTGCCCTGGGTCCATTCTTGACTGATGTGGCTCCGTCGATGGCATTCAGAGATTCCGCCACGTATTGGTATTCGTACTTGTGCAGGGTCTTGTACCGTTTGGCCACTTGAGGAGAAAATCACATCAATTTAGTCAGACGCTCATTGCTGTCGTGTGATAAATTATTTGGCAATCGGGGCAACTTACGCAGACACGTTGGCTGATCTCCATCTTGCGCAACTTTGAACAAGAAAGAGTATCATTGTTTATTGATGCCAAAAGAAAAATAGCTCCTAAGATATGTTCTATTTGTGTGGCTCTTAGAACATAGACATAAGATTAATTAAAGACTCTATTAATGTACTGTCTTGTGTTATGAGTTGTTTTTCTGCTATTAAAAAAATTGACTATATATATATATATATATATATATACTGTATTATATACAGGTATATATATATGTATACAGTATATATAATTTGTTTTTGTTTTGTTTTTTAGCGAAGGCTTTATCAAATCCAGTTTTCATCTGAGGAACTACTTTATGAAAGTGCTGATGATGCATTATTTCAAGACTTTGTGACATCTCTCTTTTCTACAGATAAGGGTGTCCAAACAACTTTCTGATTGGCAGCAAAGTACAAAGATAGGTGGAGTAGTAATCACGATTGGAAGTGCAGAGTGAAAAACAGACACCGGGGGTTTAATGCCGAGACAAAGGCATGTTGATAGATAGGGTCACCATAATCCAGAACGGATTTACCAAAAACAATTTTTAGCAGCCTTTTCCTCCATGAAATTTGTTTTGTTGCGGTATAAATGTTCTGAATATGACATGATTGTAATAGCAGTGTTTGTGATATTGGAAAAGGAATATTCTGTCAAACTATTTTTTGTATAGAAATGAGCATCACAGGACCAATTATCGCGCCTTGTGGAACACCTTTGATCAATGCCATGTAAGCCAAACCTTTACGCTGATATAGAATTCAACACCCAGAAAGAATGATAAAGATTCCAATAGTCTGACAAATACCTGACTTGCATTTTTTTAATGTAATCACAGAAAAGGAGAAGACTGACTTGAAAAAAAAAAAATCCTCTCCGGCAACAATCTGAAAACTTCAATTTCCTTTTCCCTCATAGACAAAGTTTTTCTTCTGTGAAATGTCCAAATTAATGAACCGGATTCAGATGGTCATCCACAGACTCTTTAGCATGAGGGCGCTTCAAATAGCATTATCTTTAGCCAATATTGATCATAGAAAAGTCGCAACAGCAAGCTTAATCTTTATACCTAAATAATATGAAATTGAACGTTCATATTATTAAATACAATACAGTATATTTAAAAGGACGACCAAAGAGGACAACTGTCAGAAATACTCACCAGCCAAGGCTGATGTGCCGAGGAGCAGCAGAAGGCAGAGCTTGGAGTCCCTCATGGTGGGCCCGTATAGCCCAATTCCTTCGGACGTTTGGCGAGTACTCAGATGAGACTGAGTCGTCCGAATCCCTGCGGAGCTTTTATAGAACACTTACTGGGAGGAACGCTCAAAGTCCACTGTGACCTGCAGTGTGGAGGGACAAAGGGAAAAGGTTTGAAAAGGATACTGCGTTGCTCAAAGCAAAGGCTTACAACACAGATTTTTCTGAAATCGTTACACGGCGGGGTCCTCACTCAAATGTTTGCTCTATCGAGACAAGTCAATGAGTTGAAGTTACTTTGTTGTTTGTTTGTTTGTTTTTTTAACTCAATGTCTGCGCTTGACCAAAGTGGGTCAACCAAGTCAAATGGAGCTATCGTGTACCATTAACTTGTTTCTATGTTTTTTTAATCTGGTGATTAATTTATTGACTCAATTGAAACAAGTTTAGCAATTTCTAATGTTGATTAAATACAAATTAAAAGCATAGCAAGGTGGCTTTTTGGGCCCTTTATTTTGTATTGTGCTGTTTTGTTCTGAAAACAACAAGGGGCCCCACAAATATGCCAATTAAGACTGTCACTGTCACTGAAAGGGTTAAAAAAAGAATATTTGGACGATTTTCTTGATGTAACATTTCGTTAATTATGAAATCAAACGACACACCGATTTGAGTCGTTTCAGAGGACTATCTGTTGAAATCAAAGTTTAGCTCCAACGTTGATCTGTCGTTGGCAGTCCTTTATTGCACTCAGTACTTATTTGTGATTCATCGCATTTTGAAAATGGCCACACCCATGAAAGCAAGCTTCACTAAGTTACAGCCAAAACATACCAGAAAGTGTGGCACAAAGATTCACCGAAGAATCGGAAAGTAAGCGACACTTTAGTTTGGGTGTCATCTATTCTCATTAAATATTGAAAAATTTGACTGCTGTTTGGATTTCGACCGTTATTTGCTTGCGCCATTTTGGTTTATTTTTTTGTTTTTCTCATTCCATTTTTCTTTTCCTTTCTTTCAGGCCACCGAGATGATATTGCCTGGATATGAAAGTGAAGATTTTGGGCAGTTCCTCATATCCACATTTGAGCTATCAATAAAGATGAACCTCATAAGAACTGTAAAACGGCCAAAAACATTGAACCCACAGAAGCAAATAAATCAAGGACTCATACTTTTCAAAAATATTTCAAACGGTCCTCAGCAGACTTTTTTTTTCCAAATAGGAAAAATAAAAAGGTTCCCACACATGCTTCATACCCAACATTTATAAATGAAGTCTCATTCCAAGTAGATAGTAGTACAAGTACAAAAAAATGACAATTTTAATAGTACCTTGTTGTTCTTGTGTTGCTGCTTCCACTGCCACCAACCCAAAATGAAAACTATCCCCCCCCCCTTAATTCAATACTAGCTGGAGAATGAACTTTGATCAACAAATATTCAAAGGTTCCTCTCAGGCTTTATTTGCTGTTCAGGCAAACATAAATAAACATTTTTTAACTCTGCGCTAATTTTTTTTTCTTTATTTGTGAAGCTAATTTTTAGTGCAAGCATAATTGGCGGCATCATTTGGAAAAATTAACTTGAAGATGTGGGTTTGTATTGACTGCCATATTTGTGGTTTGGATCCAAAGCGGGTTTGGGGCGGTGGGGGTTAATCCTTAAATACTTGATAAGCTACACTGTGTGCGATTTGTCTGAGTGATTCAATCACGAGAAAGCTCATATACTGTATGAAAGGAATTTTTCAGTGCTACTTTGCTGATGATGAAAAGAAAATTCTGTCATTTGTAACCATTTTTTTCTCGCACGTTACATTTTTTAACGATGATAAAATATTTGATCAACTTGATTCTACTTTTTGTGACCTAATTGACATACTTAGAGTGGTTACTAAATGATTGGTCAATCTGGAGGGGGCAAACAGTGGCCCGAAAGTCCAGACATAACCGAGTCATGTACAGAGTATCTGCCGTGTCGTAAATCGCAATGTGCCCCCTGCAGCAATGTTGTTCTTCTATTTTATCAGGGAGCGGGTGATAACGCTTTTTGAACCTAATAAAAAAGGATTGACAATCTAAGAAGACAGGACAAAGTTTATCATATACCTTCCATAGAAGGCGTGCATGCTATCGTGTTGTTACGTATTGCATACGTTCTTGCGTTCAGATGATCTAACTTAAGCAAAAAAAAAAAATTAATTAAAAATCCAGCCTTTTTCTGTCCTGCTAGTCCTCACTCGCACAGCCGATTAAAAAAAGTCGAATTAGGGAGTGAAAATGTTTCTGTTCATTTTATTCCAGAATTTCTGAAGGGTTTTTTTTTGTTGTTGTTGTTGTTGTTGTTGTTTTTTTTTTTAGAATTACGTGGCTGGTCTGATCACATGTATGGCCGAACAGGCTGGAGATTTTCCCACTTTGAGGCAAAGCAGTCACTCTTGACGACCTTATAAAGATGCTTAGTCTAGAATAAAAGTTTAAAAAAATTGCTTTTCATGAAAGGGCAGAGGGTCAAGTTTTTTTTTTCCCCAAAGAAAATTTGAGGCATAATGCAACAAGTTTATGACAGCAACCAAAGACTTTACCCTGACCTAATCTAATCCTTTCCCATGTGTACAGTATGACATTTGGTCATCCAGCCAAATCTTAACATGAACTTTTTCAACTAGTCATGCTTTAGTGTGCATAGTCCAAAGATGAACTTTGTTTCGTTCCTTACGTGTTATTCTGCATCATTAAAAACTCTGCCATAAGGGTTCGGCTGGTGTGTTTTCTAACCACAATGGGTAAAAACACACATTTTTTTCCTCATTATTTGTGATATAGACAGTGGAGTGTGTTATTACGGTTCTTTAGAAAATCTTTTGGACAAGGGCTCGACTTGCAAAGCGGTGGCCTCTAAACTTGCAGACCTCTTAGCACCCTCTAGTGCACAATTTCGGGAAACAAAAACTCTTCTGCTCACCTGAAAATGTTGTTTCCTAATAATTTGGGGGGGGGGGGGGGGGGTTTCCCCCTTT
>CAAKHF010011957.1:2943-12963 GCA_901007745.1 Hippocampus kuda
GACACACACAAACGCACACACAGAGTGAGAATACAAAGCAGCCTGCATCACTGAACACAACAAACAAAGCCAGGAGCAACACGCGCACACACACACACACACACACACACACACACACACACACACACACACGCACGCACGCACATTGTCACTCCTTGCTAACATTCCAGAGAGCTCTCCAGCTAGCTGACAATATATATAGCACGGTGACAAGATGACAACATGCTATCATGGTTGAATGAGAGAGATTAAACATGATAGAAAGGCAACGAGTCGTCTGTGTCAATCGGGCAGCGCGGCGGATGAGCGGGAAATGAGAACGTTCCGGGTTCGAGTCCCAAAAGATGTATGACAGGCTCAATGATGAATGTTTACATGACAGCGACCGAGGAAGAGTTAGAACTGCTGTAATGGAAATTTAACCAGAACAGAGAGATACATATGATTGAAGTCGAGATAATCGTTTTTGATTGAGTGAAGCAGCATGTGACTCGTTTTGTTGTTTTTTTTAAATTTCTGTGCCAAATGACTGTCAACAATTTGTTTTTATGAGACAGCGACTGTTTGGTACCAGTGTGACAGCGGCTGCTGTGTTAGTCAAGATTGGAAAACTGCATTCTGGTGACTGCTCTAGACAATTTCAGACCCTAAATTACAGATACAGCAAACTCATGCAAAGAAACTAACTTCTCCAGCTTTTACAAAGATCTTAGAAAAGTTGAGATGTATGCTTTCAGCATAGTTCCTTCACCCCAATTATGACTTTTCTACTAGCCAGGGCTTTGGAGCATCTTATGGCCTGACAGAATGAAGCAAAAAAAAAAAAAAAAAAGTGAGTTTTTCGGTGTGTTTTTTTCTGAAGCAAACGTCACAGCTGACGTTTACCTTGAGTGAGCACGATCAAGGACGGTAAGAAGAAAATGTTTCAAGTGCCCGTCATTCTTTGGAATCCCTGAGGAGGAATCGCTAGGTGTCACTTTTGTGGCAAGACAAGCAGCACTGATAAGAGTCAGGTATGACTCCATTCCTCTGTGGGATTTTGATATTGAAGCCAGTGACACCTTTTTGGCCCATATGAGACGGTTTCCCCCTCTCACAATATTTGGGCGAAACATTTCCAAGGATTTTCCCTGAGCTTGTTGTTCTGTCTCCACAATGTTATCATACATGTAGACATTTACATGTGGGCAGTGGGAACTGCCGCAGCACCCTGAAGAACATGAGGCGGCCACACGAACCACGAGACAACGTTGCTACCGTTTTTGATATCGTTGAGGAAAGAATACAGGATCTCTTAAAAAAATAAATGAATACTGTCATACAGATCACATCAAGGGCGGCAGAATGGTTGACTGGTTTGCACTTCCGCCTCACAGTGCAGAGCAGAGGTGCAGGGTTCGATTACGGTCTTCCTGTGGGGAGTTTACATGTTCTCCCTGTTCCTGCGTGGGTTTTCTCAGGATACTCCAGTTTCCTCCCACATTAAAAGAAAAAATGTATGGCAGGTTAATGGAACACTGGATATTGTCCCTAGGTGTGATTGTGAGCGCGAATGGTTGTTCGTCTATGTGTGCCCTGCGATTGGCTGGCAACAAGTTCAGGGTGTCCCCCGCCTACTGCCCGAAGATAGCTGGGATAGGCTCCAGCACCCCCCGCGACCCTTGTGAGAGTAAAGCAGATCGGAAAATGGATGGATGGATTGATGGATGATCATCTTTTTTTAGCTCCATTCTCAAGTTGTTGTGATTCCCCCCACATTTCGGAACCTTTCTATAGGAAAAATGTATTCAGTAATTGCATATGTTAGAATTTCTTTAATCATTTTTAGGAACTCACGTTTCAATACTTTTGTGAACTACAGTTGTAGATGACTTAGTAGTGGGACTGATCAGAGGCGACATGAGTCTTTCCTTTTGAGAGCCACAAGCTCGCCATGCCTCCGCTTTGAACAATGCTTGAATTTGCCTTTGATACTTGCACCGCTTGTTCTTTAAATGTGTCATCAAACTTAATTCTCTTGTTGGGCTTCGTGCCGGAAGCGCTGCGATTACCTGTGTGCTGAAAAAACACAACCACCCTCGACAACTTGATCATGTTTATATTTTTGGGAGGTTCGGTGGGCCAAACAGCCTCTTCCACACGTCTTAGAGGTGTTTCATTGCAGGTCGTAGGCTCAATCCAATGTAGGTATTAACGTGACATGACATTATTCGCATTGATGTCATCTAGACCTTGATTGCACTCCTTCATTCTGCGTTGATGAATGTGAATTACGCCGATTCTACTTTCACTGCTAGATTTCACGGACTATGTGTCATGGCACATTGCCACAGGAAATAACTGAATTTCCCTTTATCAGTCCAAAAGTATTTATTTTTATACTACAAATAATAAATGTTTGTTCATTTATCGACAAGGCTCAAAAGTGGTTTCACATCGCAAGTTCACACTTTGAGCCTCATTAAAGCGCACTGTGAATAGCAAAACTGAGAATCCCAGATTTTAAAAAAATTCCGCGGAGAATCAGGAGACGCTCTCAAAAAGCGTTGCTTAGCTGAACGCAAAAGCATTCACGTGGCGCAACGCGCTTACGTGACCTATGCTGGGAAATAGGAAGTCACGGCAAGGTGGGGAGCTAATTACGCCACATTAGCTAGCTAGCAACAAGCTTCAACTGGCTAGCTAGTGTGACTAAACACATCATGGAGTCACTCCTAAGTTAGTATTCATCGTCTCCGTGACAACGAATAAGCTTCTCTTATTATAGAAGCAAATATCGTTCTCACGAAGGGATGATGAGGAAATACGGACAAGTCATGCTAATTGCTAAGCTAACCTAAGATTGACATGTACTGTAATCATGAAACACCAGAATTAAGTGCCTGGGTGATTTGAGTACACTTTTCACAAAAATCTGGTTGTAAGTGCATTAAAGTGGTGCGGATTTCACTCTGAACAGCAAATAGCAGGCAATTTAGTACATATCTGGAGAGAAAATGACGCACTATGCTACACAGCTAAACAGGTCTGACACCGCTAATGAATTATATTACGTCGTAGTGTATGTCAGCTGGAATTGCGGTCTACATGGTTAAAAGTATATTAGTGTACTATATTGAATATTTATAATATCACTGGTCTTATTTGTTTGGTTCATGAAGTTTTATTTTGACTTTTGAGAGCTGCACGATTAATGTTCTCAAAATTACATTACAGTAGATATATAGATGTCTCTCTCTCTCTCTCTCTCTCTCTCTCTCTCTCTCTCTCTTTAGACTGCAAAGAAAAAAACTTCAACTTCAATCAAGATATATTGACTGGTAGAACAATTAATGGCAGGAGGTACATGTCGACCTGTTCCCATTCATTCAACAGAATTCAATGCTGCCTTGTGATACGAGTGATATAAGACAAACAGCTGTCATTAGGCCAATTTTTTTGTTTTGACTTGCCAGAAAAAAAATGAAATCCAAGCACCATAAGGTGGCTGTGAACTCAATTCACTTTACAACAAGCAGCAGTTTGGCAGATGAATAGTTCTTTGAAAAAAAAAAGCCTTCAAGCTGTTTATTGTCATTCCCAGTTGAAGTTTACTGTCAAACACAAAACTACGAGAATGACTTATTACCATGCCGGTGTCATACTGAATTATGCCGGCCATAGGAGTTGTGACACGGTGTGAATGTCACCCAGTTAATTGCATACACAATCAACAGAATTCTTACAGACCCATTAATCGATTATCTTGCCTGTGCTTCCGAAAAAACACTGGTGCAAGAGTCTCCCGATGCCTTTGTGTGCTCTATTCCTCCTCCTCTTGCTGCTATCATTAATTCGCTCTACCCTCCCCGCCATCTCCCCTCTGCCTGTCCTCCCCAGAGGGCCGTGATGCAGCAGTGATGGACTTTTGCCTGTGAGGGGAGGGGGACTTATATACCTGACGTGTACACTGTTTGGACCCTCGCACCGTTTTCTGTTTGCGCATCTCATCTATCTCCCGTTTGCATGCAGCAGGGGAGAGGGAGGCTCGTACCACCTCTGCCCCTCACCCTTGCCTCTCTCGCAAACAAAGTTAGGGTCGCCCGTGTTAATTACCTCGCTAGCACAGCAGGGAAGGCAAATAAGAAAACTGTTCACGGGTCTGCGAGTGAGCGCGTGTCGCCGGAGCGGCGTGTACGAGAAAAGAAGCGTCGCTTCGCATCCCATTGTTCGACAGATAGAGTGAGAGTTTCACAAGAATAAGATGAAAAAAAATCTTCCCCTTTCAAAAGCGAGAGTTGTGCGAAAGGCTGGCAACCGCAGTAGCCATTAGTTGAGCAGGGGAGTGAATGTCAGCTCGCCAGGAATGCGGCGTGTACGCTTTCAGCTCCAGTTTCAGCTATGTCATACTCAAAGTATCGCACAGTCGTAGTGTGTGGGGGTAATTTTCAAGAAGGGGCAGGGAGCATTTCACCTGTGTTTGCTTCAAGCGTGTGACACGATAGCTCGCCTTTCGGACCAATTGTCTCTTTGATGATTTTGTACTGATACCCAAATGTGTATTTTTTTTTTTTTTGAGGCACAATTTTACAAACAAACTGTACATCTAAGACAGGGATGGGCAACTTGCATGCCAGATTTTTCATCCGTGAGACTTGTGGGGAGGCCACGTCGGACCACGCACTTTTTAACGAGATGTCTGATCAAAATGCTATTTCAAAAATGGACAAAATACATGCATATCTGCCAAACACACATTTCAAATAGATTTCGTTTTTGAAAATACATTTTACAAGAGATGTATATAAGATCCACTATTCTAACCCAACAACAAAAGGCTTTGAAGCAAACAGCAAAATAACCACATAACAACCCAGATAAGCACTAGGGTTGCTCCGATCAGGGTTTTAAGATACCGATACCGATACCTGTCATCCATGAGTGTTATCGGCCAATACAGGTCACGGGGATTACCAAAATGAACAATTTTGCTTCAATATTCGATTTTTAATTCATCAAAGGGCCACACTTCTGAATGCAATAATGACAATATGATGCAATTCTGAGGACCTGACGCTAACCGGAATGCTGTTGGCAATTGAGAGATGACAGAAAAGGTGAATAACAATAAAAATAATTTTTTAAAAAGCTATTCCAAAACAATTGAACTCATTGGCTGCCGGGGACGTTTATAACCGTCAAGTATAATCCCTATTTTCATCAAGGAGGATTTTCAACAGGTGGATGGAGGAGAGGGTCTCGCCCAGCTTGTCTGTGGTATTTAAGCATCCACGTAACTGTAGTGACAAACAAACGCCAGCGGATGGCGGTGTTGCATCACTTTGGAGTTGACGTCAGTTCAGCGTAGGTAAATGAGGTGCTTACCTGCCGGTTAATTAGAAGCACTCGTGGCAAAAGCCATACTCTGGCAGGGGTTTCAAAAGATGATGCAGTTCATGTAAAGAATGGCAAACGTCATGTAAAAAAGCCACCCACGTTCAACTTAAGCCATGCGTTCGAGTCAGTATCGCTCACGGAGCTTCGCATAGTTGCAAACAAAAATGGAACTCGAAAAAAATGACTACAAGAGAATGCAATTGTTGAAGAAATCGAATGCGTAAGAGCTGTTGCTGAGCTGACGTGCTGTCAAAATGAAATGTGACAATACAAAACAATAATCAAAACTAGGGAGAAATGAATGCTACGCGCATGCAGTGTTATCCGACAAACCGCAGGTCAAACGCATGTGCACATCATGTATTTGCTGTTTTCACTGCATGTTCTCGACCGAAGACGGTGAAGAATGCGGTCATGCTCCATTCCTCTTGTTACTCCCTGCATCCCCTCTGCCATTCTGTCTGTCCGCCTGTCTGTCTGTCATGCGCACAAGGTCTATTTATGGCATGGCGTGTCACTCACGCAACACCACCAGATAGCTTTCCCCCTGCCTGCGCGCTGCTCATACAACATTAACATTCTGCGCGACCCTGACACGCACGCACGCACGCACGCACATCTCATCCGTGCGCACATGGACATGCATGCAAATGGCTGCGTTGCACACGGTAAACTTTTCTGACAAAAATGGACATTCATTTTCATTAATTTTACGGTCAATATAATTTATATTGACATAATTGATATCCACGTTCTGTATCCATCCGTCCATCTCTACAGTTTGGCGTCACAGTCAATGAAAAGCAGTTTTATTCAATGATGATAGCATTCCATGAATGGAAAATAAAGTGTAGACCAGAGATCACCAACATTTTTTAAACTGAGAGCTACGGACATCATGTTAGCGACACCTGGTCTAGAGATTGGATTTGCAGCCAAAACGCGCCTTCGCTATTCAGCTACCATTTAACCAGCGAGCCCCGAATCACACGTGTACACTGACACGCTAACGCAGCCACGTCAGCCGAAAGAAAGGTTTTCCTTTTTATTTTAAAATAACTTACTTTAAAGTCCAGGATTCCAACGGCAGAACCCAGGGTGGGGTTTTTTTTTTTTTTGCTTTTGGTAAAGTTTTAAATACATCCGTGTACTGTCATACATGCTAGCTAAGGTACCGCTAAGCTAACTTGGGACTGTTCGTCTCTGCTCCAGCATCCAAGTTTGCAAACTCTCCCACAAAAAAATCTGATTTTGCATTCGTCCTTAATGGCCATTTCACATCTCAGTTCGAGTCACCACCGATTCTTTCACAACTTTAATACATACTTTTTTAAACAAACTGTATAGACACATTTCTCCCAAGTGAAAATTTTTCATCAAAAATACAATGGTAGAAAGTATTAATAGGATGTAAAAAAAAATCTAAACTAAATTTAAAAAGTGTTGTTTTGGAAAATAGGCACATTTGCGAGTGACCGTCAAAACTTTTGAACCCTTTCAGGGACAGCGGTTACTACAGTGGACAGCTTATCATGCCAGGTTACAGGGTGCGTGAAAGGGTTAATTGTACATACAACGGCATGTTTTCATTGAAAGCTAAACATTATCTGGGGGACCCCGAACGTTTCAACAGTAGTGTACACCTACAATATATTTCATTTACGACACGACAGTCTGTGCGCACCATCATGCTTCATTCCTGACAAAGCCAATAAAGTTGTGCTCAAGGACACCACCAAGAGAAAAACAGCCATGAAATATGAATTCTCATCTACATGCCATCATAAAACTCATCTCTGTTTTGTTTGTTAAGTCACGTTTAGCCAAGACACCTTCTTTCAAAGAGATAGAGGCTATGAAAAAACCTCCCAATTTTAAACTAGTTGGATGTGGGTCACAGTAAGTGTGCCGTAAAAGGCTTGCGTGTGTGCAAACTGAGACCCCTGTAGACAGCCTTCAGAGAACAGCGATGACAGGAGGAATTAGTGAAGCAACACAAACTGGGGAGAACAGTCTCCTCTCTTTCTACCTTCCCTGACACACTTCGAGGCTGCCATGGTTAGTTGGGCTACAAAGCGAGGAGAAAAGGCTACAAAGTGCACAAGGAGTCAACAAGCCGGCCGTGTGACATATGGGCGGGGGGTGGTGGGACAGAGCAGGGCGCACATCTGGACAGGGATTAGGGCAGCTAAAGAGGCTAAAAAAAAAAAAAAAAAAAAAGAAGGAGGAGACAGAAAGATGGGTTTAAAGGTGGTCAAGGGAGGGGGAGGAGGTTTTTGTCATTGCTGGATTGGAGTCTTAAATACAAACTGTACATAGCGTGAAAATAACATTTGCCAAAGAAATGAATGCTGAAGAGCTGACAGTTTAATAAAATTGTATATACAAAGGTGTTGGAATGTTTCATTTGAAAAATCAGATCATGACAGTGACTCAAAAGACATGTCTGAAGAAGCAAATACTCAAGTGCTGGCCCTAAGCTTAAATGGTGTACAACAGAGCTCCCTTGTAGGGCCATTATGACTGTGAATTTTGTATAACCAAAATGTTTAACCACCTCCACATATTACATAAACAGCGAACAGCAAATTGATGGATAACCTGTTTTGAAATCAGAATAAGTCAAGAATAAAGGCTTGTTCAAATATTGTGATGATGGATTACATATGACAATTTGACATTTTGTTTCAGACTCTAGCAAGCATCATGGAAGTTGACATGCTGGATTTGCTTTCGCGGGCCACATAAAATGATGTGGCGGGCCAGATCTGGCCCCCAGGCCTTGACTTTGACACCTGTGGTGTACGATGTTTTCAAATTTGACAATTTCAGAAATGACAGGGGGGAAAATACAAATACACAACAACAAAAAATACAGTGTTGCTTACGAACTCACTCGCTGAGTAGCTTTGGATCATGAACAGATTGGGTTACTTCTACCCAAGGTTGAGTTAATTATTTTTGACCCAGTCAATTGGGTTGGAAAAAAAATAATTATTAATTATTAATAATAATAAATAATTAATTTGGCTGGGATAGAGATATGAAGTTGTTGACCACATTTGTGAAGTGGCTGGATGACTCAGTGGGTAAGACTGCTGAATTTGGACACAGGGATCAGGGTTCAAATCCTGGTTTGGGTAGTCAGCCTGCTGACGAAAAATGGGTGGGTTGTGCCAGGTGTAAAAACTGGGCCCAACAAATTGACTGGGTGTGGTGATCCCTGACAGAGCAAAGCTTCTTCATTTTAAGAAAAAATGTTGCTCACAAAAATCCGATTATTTTTAACCCTTTCAGGGACAGCTTATCATGTTATCAGGTTACAGGGTGCATGAAAGGGTGAATCATAGCTATACTGATAACCTGGTAATCCAATTCTTTGTGGCGTTAACTCATCAGTATGTGTAGATTTTACACCTTGCGGGCTCTCAATCTTGACCCCAAGTGTTGCGTCAAATCATCACCCCAATGTGGCCGCATAGAAATAACCCAGCATTGACAGGATCCCTTTTGGTCCCACCGCTGAGTTTGCGATTTCACCCAATTTGGGTTTACTGTGAACCCAGCAGTTTTAAAAGTGTACAACGAAGACAATGCAATTTGTGTCGCAGAATGTGATTTGGAGAAATAGAAACAGCAGAATGTAAGTGCTGCGTGACTGAAAGTACTTTAGATGTCCAATGTAATGCTTGAATGGGAAAAAAAAAATCGGAGGGAAATTTGTTTCGGGTCCTTACTTGAAAAAAACCTGGAGGCATGGGTCCTCCCGGCATGCCATCGTTGGGCGGCATGTTACCCATCACTGGACTGGGGGCGGCGGCCGCACTCTGGAAAACAACAAAGGGAGCAGATATTGAGCCATGGAACAACTACGCCAATCATCTATGGGTATGATACAACAATAAAGAAATGACCTTGCAGTCGAAATCACAACCCTCCGTTCTTTCGTCGGCGGACCTGCTCTGAAAATAACTCACCAGTGGTGGGACATTGTAATTTCCTGGAAACGTATCATCATTTGAAAATGGAAACAGATTTGTCCCCCGCAAAAAAAACGTTGCATATTGACATTCGTCTATTTCCTACCTTGTTAAATCATGATTGGCATCTTCATAAAGGAGAATATCATCCGTTATTAATGATACCTTAATTAAAGGTCATTTGAGCAAATTTCGTATTTTAAGCGTGCCTCAAACTGGCAGCCCTTCCCATTAATCAGCGCCGAGGAAATAGCTCTCATGTTCAAAAAGGTTGGTGACCCGTGATTTACTACTTCATTGTCAAAGGTCCTGTAAAATTTGAGGAATTAAACTCGTTGAAATGATTCCCTGAAATTAGTTCATCCAAATGGTATTCATTCCGTTTGAATCTATTTTGTATTCACCCATTTATTAAATAATCGGTTGGCCAATTTATTTATACACCGGCCTTGGATTTTGTGAGAACACAAACATGAATCTTCTCACAGTTTTGGGAACCTTCCTCACGTGGGTTTACATCATTTTCTGACTTTGTTTGTATTGGGTCATACTGTCCTGTTTGTCTCAATTGTACAGGCTGTTGAGGCACGTCCGGCTATGTTTTCCACAGGTTTGTCTTGGACCTGTCGTGACATCCGAGAAAGGCAATAACAGATTTGTTTGG
>CAAKHF010011962.1:0-12758 GCA_901007745.1 Hippocampus kuda
CTTCTAACACAGGCCATCAACTCAATCCCCACTCCAGAGGCATTGTTATGAGTTCTATCGAGAATGACAAATGTGTCGCAAAGAGACAGAGATGAGTTCGGACAGGGGTCGACAACCCAAGATGTTGAAAGAGCCAAAAAGGACAACATTAAACAAAACAAATATGTCTGACCCGCAAAAAAATAAAAGCCTTCTATAAAACTTACAATGGAGGAAACTCATGCTGTATGTAGGAGACTAGACTGTCTCAGAATTGTTTGTTTTTCATTCCTTTGTTGTGAGTTCACAAACACCCGCATAGAATTTATGTTATGATTTCCTCGCTTGATTTTCTGTTTTGGTGCATTATTTTCGCTTTTCTTAGTGTCACTGAAGTGACCATTAATTTCCGTTTTCGGAGGCTGTCTTTGAATGCCTCTCGAGTCGAACAAGAGGAGAGAAGGCACTGAGTCAGACGCTGAGGTGTCTGTGTTTGTCGTGATTGTTAAAAGCATAAATAGTCTACGTTTTTAAAAAACCAACACCACAACTCTCCTTTTTTTCAGAGCTACAACGTCTCTCTCTCTCTCTCTCTCTCTCTCTCTCTCTCTCTCTCTCTCTCTCTCTCGCTCTCTCTCTCTCTCTCTCTCTCTCTCTATATATATATATCCATCCATCCATTTGCCGAACCGCTTAATCCTCACTAGGGTCGCGGGGGGTGCTGGAGCCTATCCCAGCTGTCTTCGGGCAGTAGGCGGGGGACACCCTGAACCGGTTGCCAGCCAATCGCAGGGCACACAGAGACGAACAACCATGCGCGCTCACACTCACACCTAGGGACAATTTAGAGTGTTCAATCCGCCTGCCATGCATGTCTTTGGAAAGTGGGAGGAAACCGGAGCACCTGGAGAAAACCCACGCAGGCCCGGGGAGAATATGCAAACTCCACACAGGGAGGCCGGAGCTGGAATTGAACCCGGTACCTCTGCACTGTGAAGTCGATGTGCTAACCACTGGACTACCGGGCCGCCCCCCCCCCCCCAGAAGATGCCCATTCTAGAAATGAATATTCACTATTGACATCATAATTCATTTATTTTAAGACTCTCACAGTATGTTACAATCCTCTAAACTTAATGAAATGCTTGCAATAGTAATGAGGGGTTCAGTTACTGCAGTGACAAATCCTGTTAAATATTTTAGAGAATTTTTGAAACAAACAACTCAGATTTGAACTTTTATAAAACAATAATCACAAAAGAAAAATCACCTGTGTTTGCGAACATGGGCGTAAATACTTGCATCGTTTTTCGCCGCAACAGTTCCACGAGGTCGCTGTGGCAACTTCACTTGGCCATACTCCACCTCCACTTCTTCTCTCATTTTTATTGATCTCCGCGGCTGATTAACGATCCTCACGTCAGCGTACGTCAATTCCTCTTCATCTTTGATCAAAGACAAAAAAAAGTGGAGAATAAATGAAAACCGAAGTAAAAAAAAAAGAAAAACAGTGTTCAAACCACAAACTGCCAAAAACCTGTACCTTCAACACTGCTTTGCTTTTTCTTTAACTTGTACACAACCGCCAATCCGATCATTAAGAGGATGAGCAGTGCTGAGAGAATGCCGCCCATTAGAGGCAAATAATTTGTACTTTGAGGGCTCTCGGCTCCTGGGGTGGCTTTGTCACACAGGTTTTTTTTCATTTCAGGCAACCACTGAGATATGAGAGTCCCATTCGAGGTGCAGTTAATGAACACTACAAACAAAACAAAACAACGTAAAGCATCAAACACCAAACCGTATTTAATATCACCATAGTTCTCAGATGAATTTGTTCTTTCTCACCGCAAGATAGAGTAACTTCATTTTGGGATTCACTGACGTCATTTCGAACGAAGCAAATTAGCTGTCCTGAGATGTATGGTTTCAAGGTGATGTTGTTAGCTTGAACATCTCCTGAGAGGAGATCAGAGTCTTGCAGGGGTTTTTTGTTGAGGCTCCACCTGTATTGAAGACTGTCGCCTCCCTTGGAGGAACAAGACACCGGCTGCACTCCTGGGGACTGACACTTTGAGGCCAGATGGACCGAGGTTACAGGAGCTGAGAGAAGCACACAAACATAACAATTAATATTGGCGTAAAGCCGCTTAAGGGTTCCCATTATTATATGGATTGGAAGCGATCTTGGAAGTGAACCACGATGCTATCAGTGATTTCATAGTACACTTTATGTGTTGTTGTGGAATATTAATGCCATCTTAGGGCAGACGAAAAAACAGGAAGCGAGCAGAGGGGAATGAATACCCATGCAACAGGAGTGGGTGTCAAGTATGGAGCAGGAATCAAAACAAATTGAGTCCACTTTTCATTTACCCTCCACCCAAACTGACGCATTTTATGCCAAAACCAGGCACAGGTTGGACTTCGGTCAGTTGGTTGATTTGAGAGTTTTTTGTCCTGACTGTCAGCAAAAGAAACACATCTTGCAGACTTGTATGTAAATTGAAAAAGGCCACAGTATTTGTCCACAAAATGGCACATTTTTGGTAAAAATCAATCTCACTTGTTAAAAATAAGCCTACGAGACTTAATGCGTCTTAAATATGTCTCACGGGGATTGGAAAGGCACTTTTTCATCGGTTGAGTTACGTCACTTTACAATGAAAAAAATCTGGCTAAATTTGGAAGAACATACACAAAGTAGTCAATTTTCACCAAGTGGTGCAGTTTGTTTCAATACAGTATAATGTGCATTTTTTGGTGCTTTTATTGGAGGTAGCCAGCCATCCCTCATCTCCAGTTTGTTGTCCAATTTGTTGAAAATGCTGCTGTTCATCTCTTAACTGGAACAGGTGAAGCCCAGCCCACACGAGGCACCATCAGCCTTCCACCATTGGCTCCACGTGCAGATGGCTCCCGAGAGGCGATGGTGCGGATCTCCGCACCGTTGGCGTGGATGCTTAAAGTTGCGTTGATAAAGTGTTTGGGTTCATGTGACCATTCAACATGGTGACATCCAAGTCAGATTCAAGTGATTTTGAAGCCAAAGAGATATTGTTATAATTTTTGCCACTTGTCTGAAAAAAATAATAAAAAAACAAGACTGAGGGCTGCTTCTCGTGAAATATGGTGTGAGTACTCCAGGAGAGCCACCAAAATATCCTGATGTGTGTAAAGGATGCATGTGCTGTGGATAATGGCAGTGTGCGGTGGCCTCCTGTGCCCCAACCACCTCGAGCGCCTGAGTGCCAGAATTATCAAACATGTTAAATACTCATCATAATACCCATCCGTGCTAAAAAATAATAATAATAATAATAGCAAATGAGTGTCAATGACACCTCGTGTGCGCCGGACTTCAGAGGGAGCGCATAACTCCTATTCTGACCACATTATACTGACTGCCTGGGAATTTTAGAGTTCCAATCTCTCAACCTGTTTTAGATGTCTCCCTCTTCCGAAATGCCTGATTCAAATGATCCGGTCATTAGCAAGCTTTGCAGAAGCCTGATAAGGATCCTGACTATTTGGATCAGACATGTTGGATGACAGAGACATTTAAACCAGGCTGGATAGGGGCTCTCGAAGACGGAACCTGGGCACTCCTGTTCTAACATACCGGGACCTTTTACTGGTGTATTTCTTAGTGCGCAGTACTGAGCCTGGCAAGCCAAACCCACATTTTTTTCTAAAGAAAGTGGATCTGGAAAGCCCGCCCTCGACCGAGGTTCAAAATGAACTGTGCGATCAAATTTGTCTATTTTTGCTGTGATGTATTCTTTGTAAACAACGTCACTCTTTGGCAGCGAAAGTCCATCCTCATACAAAATGGCGTGCAGGAGAAATGATAGGTTGTTGACATCATTCTTCATTAAATCAGTTTTAAATAACCAGAAATGCAAACAGTCATGAAAACTCCAGAAGCTGACCACACTGGAAGTGCATATAATATAATATATATATATATATATATATATATATATATATATATATATATATATATATATATATATATATATATATATATATATATATATATATATATATATATATATATATATATATATATATATATATATATATATATATATATATTCCCCCCCCCTCCCAAAAAAAAATGAATTTGCACACCATCCATCAGTCCACTTTCTAAAATGCTTGTAAACTGAAACCTATCAAGGCTTATTTGGGGCAATATATGGAGTACAGTACATCTTTTACTTCACTAGCCAATCGCAAAGCACATATAAACAAACTTGCATTCATGCACATACACTGTACACTCTTAATGAATAATTTAGAGTCTTCAATTGTGAAGATCGGCGGTTCGGATAAGGGATGATAGATGGTTTGGGGATGTATCAGCAAAACGGAGTAGCCATAGAAAAACCACAACCACAGGCACGCAGCGAGGTCTTAGTCAAATACTGAAACCAAGACCTCTTGACTGTGCGGCATGACGTGCTAACTGCTGCCCCAATGACTTTAAGCAGTTTTTTTTCCACTGTAGCAGTTTGTACATATGACACAAAATGAAATTAAACGATCAAACATTTGTTCAATATTCACCTTGAATGAACAACTGCAGCGTCCGATTCTCAATTTCGATTCCTCGTTGGTTAAAGATTTGAAGAGTATAGTTCCCACTATCACTTCTCTTCAAGTTTTTTATCTTCAGCATCCCATTGTTTGGAGTGAAGCTAAATCTTTCAGGTAGTTTTGTCAGAAGAGTGTTCTCTTTCCCTTTGAGTAAAGTTATATTCCCTTTCTGCCAGTTATATCGAAATGGGGCTTTGTCCATCAAACGGAGGACTATTTCTCCATCCAGCGGTCCACAACACTGAGCTCCTTCTCCTCTGCCATCACAGAGCTTGCCCGCCCCTAGAACACACAAGAACAGTCCTTTTCCATAAAGCACGATCATAAAATGATATATCATGAATTGTGGAGAATCAGTTCATGTTTTTAGGATTAGTTGTTGAAATATATGTTTTAACAGTATAACCTGAATGTTTTTAGAATTTGTAGGTCTGGTTCAGCAATGGTTTTATTACTGTCAAAATAATTTAAATTGATTGAGAGTTTTGGGAAAGAGATCTAACAAATAATCATCCCAACCAGAACAAAGTGTTACATTGGTTGTAATTATCATATATTTTCTGTAGCTGGGCATGAAGTAAATATTTCATCACATATGAATTATTTCATTACCATATATTTGACATTCAGTGAAAATGAATTGCTGAATTATTGACTCAAAGTATGTTGAAAGACATTTTCTTGAATGTCATTGCCACTGCTCCAAAAAGATTGCCGATTTTACAAGACAAATGGGAATGGGCCGAACAAGCTTGAATTCACATTATTGCTGCAAATATTTTCTGCAAGAGTGAAATTCCTGACCTTGAGAAATTGTGACGAACCACACCACGAGTCCAAGTGTAGCTCTCATATCTTTGATGAGCCACTCAGCTGCCTCAAAAGAGATGTGAGAAAGAGTGCACAATTTCTTCTTTTTCAACTGATTGCAGAGATGAAAGGGAAGTTCTACTTCTTGTTTTGGCAGCGTTACGACTGAAGGCCTACATATCGTAATCCAGCGAACTCAGTACGAGAAAACAATGTCGGGTAATCTTTAAGGAATTCCTCGACACAGACATGAGTTGCATATTTGTCCTATCCAACCCAGTTGAATTATTTTATTTTATCTTGGCACGCTTCGATTTGTGTTGTATTGTGGCGATCACTTATCGCTTTATGTATTATAAATCGTCGTAAATCACTTCCTCCACTTTGCTGATGTTCATTGCACACAACTGAAAATACAGTGCCTTGCCAAAGTGTTTTTCTTATTCTTCTTATTCTTTCATACCCATTTTGTGATAAGCTCTCATTAAAATTACTTTTTTATCAGATTTTTTTGAAGGATCTGCACAAACAATCTGAACAAAACCGGGAAGCGCAAGGAAATCTCCAAACAAGTCAGATGCCAAATTGTTGAGAAGTAAAAGTCAAGGTTCAGGTAAAAAATAAAAATCCAAATATTGTCGGTTCAGTAAATACAAAGGTCTGATGCATGCTCAGAATAACTTCTTAAATTCCATTCACAAAAAAAAAAACCCTCTGATATTTTACAAATGGTTTACTTGGAGAACATCAAGACATTTAACAAGAACAAGATCTTGATCATCCTCACTCAAAGGCAATGATGTACATTGATGCTCGGTCAAATGGGACAGACGAAGAGATGAAACATGGACGCCAACTGCATTCAGATTCATTATGTTGAGAGATTCGAGAAACAAAGTTATAGAGGTCAAAGAATGATGTGCTTCTGTTCACAATTAACAGAAAACTGAACCTCAAATGCCTAAAGCAATGAAAATAACAACACCTTTACTGCTTTTAGGCTTTCATACATCCAAAGTTGATTTTGAACTAACACCGGCACCAGTTAAATCAATTACAACAGACCTGCATATTTGTTTTTTACTTGCTTAGGCGCTGAACTGGTGGGAAATAAGTTGAACCAAACA
This sequence comes from Hippocampus kuda, assembly GCA_901007745.1. Taxonomy (NCBI): domain Eukaryota; kingdom Metazoa; phylum Chordata; class Actinopteri; order Syngnathiformes; family Syngnathidae; genus Hippocampus; species Hippocampus kuda. The sequence continues at coordinate 6,519 of CAAKHF010011962.1, forward strand.
GTCCATTGGTCAACTATTTGAGGCAATTCCCAGCATAATTTTTTTTTGTGTTTTGCTCTTCTTCATTTGGATTACATGTTCAAGACTCAAAATAATGAATGCGGTCCTATTGGAAATGCACTTTCCCTCACTATTATACTTTAGCTCCCTCTTCTGGTAAAATATGGTACAAACACATTGAATATAATAGTGTACAAACAGTACTGTAAATAAACACATACAGTTGTTGTGTTCTTTTTGGATACAATCAGTTTTAGTATACAGAAAGAGGACCAGTATTCTATGAAATAAGAAATATTATTCAAGAAAATCGGAAATCTTGATATTCTCGACCAGGGATGGGCAATTTCAATTTTGGAGTGGGCCAAACTTTTTCATCAATGCTACTGGGGGGCCACATGTACTCCCTTAACCAGATGTATAGCAAATATGCTCTTGTAAATATGAACAAAATGTGTGTAGACATGCAGAATTTGTGCTCTTAAAATATTTCATTTTTCGAATTATTCAATGCATGTATACATTAAGATGAGATAAGATAAGATAAGATAAGATAAGATAAGATAAGATAAGATAAGATAAGATAACCTTTATTTGCCCCACACTGGGGAAATTTGCAGAAATTAAATTTTGACAATTAATTAATAAAATTTAAAACCACTATCCTGACCCAACAGGGTTGGAGGAACAAAATAATCACATCAATTTTTCACATACTTACATTACATCCTTACATTTAAACAAAACATTCAAAGGCGGCAGAAATGTGCTGAAAGAAAAAAATCAACATCAACAAATGCAAGAACTCCCTTTGTACATTTATTTATTTATTTTTTTTTCAGAAAAATCAACTCACTCAAAATTGTAATATTAATTAGGTACTACTGAGATGGTTTTCATTCCATCCATGCATGTTTTCGGAATGTGAGAGGAAACCAGAGAATCTGGAAACCCACACAGGCACGGGAAGAACATGCAAGCTCTACATAGGAAGGCCGGAGCCGAAATCGAACCCTGCACCTCTGCACTGTGAGGTCGATGTGCTAACCAGTCGTCCCTCGTGCCGCCTGCATATCATTCCAAATCCACAAAATCATATTAGGCTAACTCTCGTTGTAGCATACGGCAGTGTAAGACCCAGTAAGCACAATTAACACGTGTGTCATCCAGTGGTGATCATCATAATCATCATAATTTCAAACTACACTCAACTCCTGCCGATTAGCAGTTCTCCACCCACAGATTCACACATTTGCAAATAATTTTTCATGTTTTTGATTTTTCCCAGTTTTCACAGGATTCTGCAGCCCAGACCTCCCCATTTTCTCCTTGTATATTAAATTTTATATATATTTTTCAATAATCAAGGGGTCATTTAGAGGGTAATTCTTGCTTTTATTATACACTAGTGCATCCATGAATCACCGACACCTGTGGGGTTTTTTTTTTGGTTTGTTTTTAATAACACTGTATGATTGGATGGATTGTTATTTTCATAGTGTGTTAGCATGGCTTGGTTCATGAAAAAAAAATCTTGTTCTTCATCTTTGGGGCTCTGAAAATTGAACTTGGCCATACTTTCTCATCTTTCTCTTGCATCCACCAGTATTTCCCTTGGTGCATTAACATACATTATTTCCTGGTCTTTCTCAACTGCGGAAACAATGTCACACAAATATGTTAATACAATAGTCATACACCAAAACAGTAAGAGAAAACGCCACAATTTGCTGCATTTTATACAGTACAGAGTGAAAACAGCCACTGCAAATTGCCATTCCACAAGGGGAGTGATCCTAAAGTGTGCTCTCGGAAATGATCAAATTCAACTTAATTCTGACAAAAATCTTTCATTTCCTACAAATAAGGCATATTAGGTCATCTATCATGCCAATGAATATAGTCGAAGGAAGAAAAATCAAATGTTGTTCCATTCGATGGTAAAAGTTAAGTGTATCCACTTTAATGACATTTTACATTCTTTGTTTGATGGATAGATAGATAGATAGATAGATAGATAGATAGATAGATAGATAGATAGATAGATAGATAGATAGATAGATAGATAGATAGATAGATAGATAGATAGACGTGCGTGCGTGCGTGCGTGCGTGCGTGCGTGCGTGTGTGTTTTATCTTGAGAGGGAGATTTTTTTTTTATCAAACTGCATTTGAAATTCATCTTGTTTTTGAACTGAATTTGTTCATCCACCTAATCCAGGATGTGCTAATGTAATAACAATTTGCACCTTTTGATTTGCAATTGGTAGCACGTGGTTAAGACATCTTCCTCAAAGTCGAGAGATTGTTGATATGAATCTTGGCTTAAGGCCTTACATGTGGAATTTGCATGCTCTCACCGTACTTTTGTTGGTTTTACATCAGTTTTCTCCCACAGTCCGAAATCCTGCAGGCTAGGTTTATTGACAACGTTAAATTGTTTGTAGGTGTGAGTGTGAGTGGCAGTTGTTGTTTGTCTCAATGTGTCCTGTGATTGGTTGGCAACCAGCCCAGGGTGTACCTGCCACTCCCCCAAAGTCACCTGTGACCCTAATGAGAACAAGTGCTAAAGAAAATGGATGGAACGATGGACAGCCAAAATCAAACCAGGCAGGTTTAATCCATAAACATTTTACCTTCATGTGTTTTGTTCGCTTTTTTCTTCAGAGTGTAGAAGATCAACACAACAGTCATTAAGACAATGATCACTGCCAAAAAGCTGTTACGGATGATCAGCACTAAACCTGTTTTGGCAAAACACAAACATTTTGAAGGTTATATGTCTTGGGTACAAGTGTCCAATTAATGAAGTTCACACAAAAGCAACCACAAATGTATTCACCCTCCCAAATCGGCAAAAGAGTTGTACAATGATATGCCTCTTAGGTCATTCAATTGCTAAATCCCAAACAGGGTGCTGTAGCACATATTGTGCCATGAGAGATGCTCAAGGCCTTTACTGGTGTACAGGGCTCCTCAGGTCAGAGCAGAGTTCCGTTCCTAGGTTGCCAATGTAACAGAAATTTGTACATAAAGTCTGCTGTAATCTATCAATAACTGACTCGAAACGCAGTAGTCAGGTTATAACTATTTGAGTTATTTGTTTGAAACTTCTAGGCCCATGAATGTAAAACAATCAAAAAACAGCATCTGTTGCAGTAATTGAGCATTCCATCTTGTGCAAAACTAGTTCATTGTGCTCCATTTATAAGCTTGAAACCTGAAGTAAAGTGACTCCATTGGAAAAAGTGACAACAATAAATATACATTCAGGGCCCTAAAATTTCATTGCTATTGTTTTCAAAAACTATCACTTTTTTGAGGTTTGTAGATGCCAAACAATGTTTTTTGTTTGTCCTTTGGGGGGGAAGAAATGCTCTTGTGTAAATAGTCCCGTACGAAACTAAATAAAGAACTGTTGCAGAATTGGCTTGAGTTTAGGTTGTCAGGATTCCTACTTTGACAGGAGGTGACGGTATGGATTGGTCCATGACACATTGAGTAATTGACAGGCCTCCACTCTGATGTAAGAATCCCGTTTGAACTGCAGTTAACAAACACAAAACCTATGAGCGCGAGAGAGAGAGAGAGAGAGAGAGAGAAAGAGAAAGAACAAAGAATATTATATTAACAACCACCGAGGTTAGCAACAACAGTTTAACATAGGATATGTTAAATAACATTACAATTACAGCACTCAATGTTAAAGACAAATGACAGACATGGAGCAGGAATGTTTTTGCAGAATAATCCCATTAAATGCTGACAAACATTCTCATTTATCCGGGTCATTTAATTCCCAGAGCAAATGGTTGTTTTAGAGGACGTTTCACCACTCATCTGAGCAGTTCTTGCAACGAGGCTTCTCGGATAAGAAGCGAAATATCTTCTAAAACAACCAGAATAGGCGACTTGCCATCAATTCGATGGCCTGAGAATTCCCTCCGGCATTTCATAGGTATCGCTAGAATTAATGTGTTGTGTATCATTCATTCCTTCAATTTGGATTTTACTTATGATGCATATTTTTCCCCCAAATTTGGGGTTGAACTACAAATTCGACAACTGTACATGTCGGTCATTCCACGTTAAAGGTCCAATTTTATTCTTCATACCGCAAGTAGATATGTAAAGTCCTTTCAAATGGTGACTGATGTGATTTCTAGCATAGCAGATCAGCCATCCTGAGACATGCTGTTTCAAGATGATGGTGTTAGCTTGAACATGTCCAGAGAGGAGTTCCGTGTCCTCCAGCGGTTGTTGGTTCAGAGTCCAGCTGTATTCAACACTGTCGGCACCCTTGGACACCAGACAAGACACCAACTGCTCGCCTTGGGACAGACACTCAGAGGCCAGATGTACGGATGTGATAGGAGCTGAGAAATGTTTGACATCCACAAGCAATTTATTGTAGATTTTTATATAGGGTTTCTGTAACATTGAAAATATAAAAGGTAGTTACTCACCCTCAACATACAACCACAGTGTCTGAATACCTGCATTTCCATTTCGGGCAAGAAATGAAAAACTGTAGCTGCCACTGTCAGCCCTGCTCAGGTTTTTGATCCACAAAATTCCTCTCATTGGATAAAAGATGTATTTGACCTTAGACAAGTCAGACTTTCTAGTCCTTATCTGCTCTGGAGGTATTATGAACTGTTTTGTTGTCGTTATATTCTTGTAATTGGTGGTTTTCCACCAACTAATATATCTGAAGTAGTTTCCATCAATCAGCTGAAGGAAAGTATCTCCTGCCAGTGTTCCGTAACACACAGCTCCATCCTCTCTGCCATTGCAGAATTCGGCCACACCTATTAAAAATACAAAAATAAAAATAAATATAATGACTTTTATCGTAATTAGGGATATTTCTTTGAGCACAGACTGACAGATGTAGTTTTTATCTTTCTCAATTCAACTATATTTATAGAGCACTGTAAAACAACCACCTCTGTATACAAAGTGCTGTACATGCAGCAAAAACAATTAATACAGCAACAAACTACAAAACAATAAATTCATTTAAAACAAAGACAGTACAGCACAAAAACAGTCAAACTAAAAATCAACTGACTCAAAAGCCAAAGAATAAAAATGATTTTCAAGATGGGTTTTAAAGATTGTGTCAGCGAGCGGGCTTGCCGAACGTTCAGTGGGAGGTTATTCTATAGAGGGGGACTAGAAACAGAAAAGGCTCGATCCCCTCCGAGCTTCCGCTTAGTTCCCAGTACCTCAAATAGTGTCTGATCCGCAGACCTGAGGCACCGGGCAGGTGCGTGGGGGCGGAGGAGCTCATTGAGGTAAGGTGGAGCGAGGCCATTTAAAGATGTGAAAACAAAGAATAGAATCTTAAAAAGAACTCTAAAATGTAGAAGGAGCCAGAGAAGGGATGCCACAGTAGGAGTGATGTGCTCTCTCTTACGAATGCCAGTCAAGAGGCGAGCAGCGGCATTCTGGACCACCTAGGGACGCTTATTGTCTCCAAAATATAGTGCATTATTATAATCCAGCCAAGATGTGACAAAGGCATGAATTACTGTTTCAAAGTACTCATGAGAAAGGAGAATTTTGAATTGTGGCCAGCCGCCTAAAATGAAAGAAGCTGGATTGAACAATGGCACCAATTTGCCAGTCCAATTCAAAATCACTTTCCTGTTTAACCTCCTGACTACCAGGAAAAAAAATGCTGTCCAATCACATTTATTTTGAAATTCCCCAATCTATGTGAAGTAATTGGACTACTCCAAAAGAAATTTTTGAAATCCCACTACATTTTTTTAAACAGGCTCAAATACACTTAAAACAACTCAAACAACACTTTAACGTGTTCATAAGAGTCTTATAATTACAATGCCATTAGCCACCTACTAATAGGGAACGTGAGCTGGGTTTAGACCGTCGTGAGACAGGTTAGTTTTACCCTACTGATAATGTGTTGTCGCAATAGCAATCCTGCTCAGTACGAGAGGAACCGCAGGTTCAGACATTTGGTGTATGTGCTTGGCTGAGGAGCCAATGGTGCGAGGCTACCATCTGCGGGATTATGACTGAACGCCTCTAAATCAGGATCCCGCCTAGACGCGGCGATACCGTAGCGCCGCCGCCCCCCGGTTGGTCAAGGTTAGCGGGCGGGGGGGAAGCGTAACCCCCCCCCCCCCCCCCCCCCCCCCGGGCAGAACACTGCAAAACATCACACAGGAAGGCCCCAAATCCCAAACCATGAGGCAGACATGCTAACCA